>PVIH01008639.1:0-89178 GCA_004025045.1 Sigmodon hispidus
GTGGTCAGGGTGGAGCCCCGCCCAGAATCCCCAGTGAGGGGCTGGGGGCGTGGTCAGGGTGGAGCCCCGCCTAGAATCCCCAGTGAGGGTCTGGGGGCGTGGTCAGGGTGGAGCCCCGCCCAGAATCCCCCAGGGAGGGGCTGGGGCGTGGTTATGGATAGGGTCCCTACAAGGCCAGAGACAAGGACCTGGATTCCATTTCTGGCACTGCAATTAAGTCTCTAGAGAAGGGTGTGTGTTAGAGGTAATCACCCTTTCCCTGCTGAGACCAGTGTCCATCCCTCAATGACCACAACCCTTAGCGCCAAAGCTTTCCCAGCCCCCACCTTGGGGTCATGGATTCCAGACAGCTCCTCAAAGGTCTTGTCCCCAACCATGACCGCAGCCAGGTTGGCTGTGTAGCTGGACAGCACCAGCAGGCAGAAGATTGCCCAGAGGTTCATGAGAAAGCGTCCGGTAGGACACTTGGGGGTCTTGCTGGAGACAATGCGTCCAAAGAGGATGGCATAGCAGAGGTTGAGTGCTGAGGAGTAGGAGAAGACAGTGCCGCGGTTTCGGCCACGTGGCGTGAGCCCATAGGGGCTTCGCCATTCATACAGGGTAAGGAAGAGCGCGGTGAGATGCAGGGCAGCAAAGACGCCCACCCACATGGACCAGTGCAGGGGCCACATGAAGGCCCCGATGGGCGAGGCTGTGTCTCGTGTGCGCACCATGATGCCCAGGCTGGTGGAGAAGAAAGGGCTGGTGAAATCCACCACCTGGGAACGAGCTGAGTTGATACTGAAGCTGGTCACAGCCATGTGTGCCCGGCCAGCCAGCAGGTCACCCACCAGGCCTGTCCAGCGTCCATCACGCAAGGCCCCATATTTGCCATCTCCCACAATATAGAGCTCAAAATCGAAGGCCAGATCCTCAGCCAGCCGCTCCAGCAGGTCAATGCAGTAGCCATAACAACATCTTCTCAGTGTGCGGGGTACTGAGCCATTGGCTAGTGCTGTGAACAAGGCATCCAGCCTGGCTGAGTCATTGGTGCCTGGATCCAGACACAACTGGCCAGCTGGGCACTGCCCATCTTCATCAGATTCCCTGGTGAACACAAATGGGTGTTCCACCAGGGTCACCACACGAAGCTTCGGCCGCGCCTGGGTACCAGATGGAGATGGGATACGAACAGCAGCTGCTCCTGGCTCGAAATCCAGCTGTCCATTCTGCCAGCTGCCCACTGTTGCCCAGGCTGGGGCACCCACTGGGTCCCGGCGCAGGCTCCACACCTTGAAATGCCGAGACACGTACACGTGGGAGGAGCTGGTTACCCACACGAGCCCTGTGCGTCCCTGGAAGGAGGTGTTGCCCAGAAATCTGGGGAATATAAAGAATAGGATTGTCACAACCCGGATTGAATTGCCCTCACTCGACTAGACCCACCTGGAATCCATGAGAGCTCTAGTCCTGAGAATGAAGGAACACCACCCTCCCCTGCCAGGTTATTATACCGGGGCATCCAACCCCTGACGGGACAATGCTAGACTGTGGGCCTGGCCTCTTTCCCCTAAGCTGGGCCCTACTCACCGAGCCAAGGTGTGCCCAGATGACTCAGAACCAACTGGTTTCAGGTTCTCACAGTTGACCACAGCCGGAAGTGGAGCATGCTCTGGGTGTGCAAGAACCATGCTGCTGAGTGCTCGAGACACAAGTTCCACCGTGTCCCAGATAGCGGCTTCCAATGAGGGCCGATTGATTTCTCCCAGTGCCAGCACCCCAGGAGGCAGGCCAGCTGTGGGCAGTGCCTCAGCAGGCAGCGGTGTGCCCAGTAACCACTGGGGACCCAGTGGTGCGGCCTTTAGAACTTCATGTGCTTGGGCAGCACTGCAGCCAAGGAGGACAGCTGCGGGTACGAGCCCCCCTCCATCCAGAGCTTCCAACACAGCCAGGCTAGCCCAAAGGCTGTCATTCCTACTGTGCAGCCGGCTCAGGTCCAGCACAAACTTTGGGGCCTGACCAGCACGGCTAGTCCAAAGTGTCACAAGGCCACCAGGGTCCCGGACACGGCAGAGTACTAGAGCGATGTCTTCCCAGGCATGTGCCTGTAACAGGGACACCAGCACATCCAGTACGGTCTCCAGGGGACTGGCCCAGTCCAGCTGCAGATGGAATGGGGTCTGGGAAGAGGCGGTTCCAGTCAGGGCTGGTGACTGGTACCCACAGTACCATAGCCACCCACTCTGTCAAGGCATCTTTTTGAGAGCAGGACAGTATCCTGCCCCCTTCAGCCTACCCATGCTCTAAACCCTTCGGTGGCTCCCCAATACCTGCTTTTTTTCTCACTCAGGCTGGTCTTGAACTCACGATCCTCCTGCCTCGTCCTCTAAAACTTAGGATGACAGGCATGCACCACTATGGCCATTGTATTGCCATGCTGAGATGGAATCCAGGACTTCATGCATGATGGACAAGTGCTTTACCAAATGATGCCTGGCCCCAGCCCTCCCTTGCTTTATTTTATTTGTATGTAGCATTCCGCCAGCTACAATATTCTTCTGTCTCTATGTCAGTCAACTCGTACACATCCTCCAAGACCCAGCTCTGTTGCCCTTCTCTATGTAGACCTTGACGTTATTCAGGGAGAACCTTCCACCTCTCCTGAGCTCTCCAAAGTTCTTCTTCAGTTCTCTCTCTCTCTCTCTCTCTCTCTCTCTCTCTCTCTCTCCCTCCTCCCCCCCATGACAGTTCTGACCTCCTTCCACCCTCACCTGCTCAGGAGTCCTTTGGTACTCAGCATATTCAGAAAATTCTTAGGGATTTGTGTTGCACATTTGGAGTATGTGGGAGCCCTAGCAGACCCTAAAAGCCACTGGCTGCCCCCTAACACTGTCATATTGCTGAGGAACACATATGGACACCACACTCTACGTAGGGAGGCCAGGCCAACCCCAGAGGACTGCCTCAGAGGATGGAAGCACATGCGGGTGCAGATCCCAGAGAAGAGGGCATCGTCAGCTTGGGTTTTGAGTCTCCCACCAGACCAAGGGGCCTTAGGGGATACAGGAAACCCAGGGACGAGTTACTGACCTCCCTCTGGGGCTAGGATCTCACTGGATGCAACTTCATGATAGGTTATCGAGGAAGACCTCAGGTCTTCCATGTCCCAGGGTCCCCAGTCTAGCTTTGGGTTGCTAGCCCTGGTGTGGTCTTTTGGTCTGCCTTGGTCGGTAGTAAGACTGGGCTTGCTCAGAGCCAGCTTCAGATACGTGAGACCCATCAGCAGAAACAACCTAGATAGGTGTAATGGCACCCACCTCTAATCCCAGCACTCCAGAGGCAGAGGCAGGCGGATCTCTGTGAGTTCAGAACCAGCCTGATTGACACAGTGAGAGGCTGTTTCTAAATAATAATACTGATATATAGCAAGGAGGAAGAGGTAAGGGTGACCAGTGTTGCCCTGGGGCTGAAGGCCACCAGAAAGCCGTGGGTAGAGAGTCACACTGTCTGTAGGGCCCCTAGGAGGGAAAGATGCACTTCTGGGAGGATTTCCCACACTGGCCAAGCCTACAGAGAGGAGAGTGGTGCACCCTCCTAGCCAAGGCGCCAAGGCGAGCTTGGGAGAGAAAGGGCTGACATAGAGGTCCTCTCCATCATCTGGTTGGAGAAGTGTAGGGCACCCGGCTGCTTCCCATCCCTGTGCCCCGGAGTCCCCCGCGCTCCCTGCATACCGGGGCTCCGAGGGGCGCGCGCGCCTCCCTCCGCAGGACACTCAGCACCGGGGTCTCTGTGGCGGCTGCCAGGAACTGCAGCAGTCGTAGCTCCGGCCGCGCCTCGGGGAAGGCCACCAAGGCCACCACGCCGGGCGGTGCTAGGATCTGGCACAGACCTTGGGCCAGCGACGCGGGATCCCGGGCAGGGGACGCGATGGTCACCAGGTCCAGACTCAGGTTGTGCGGCAGCTGCGGAGCCGGGGTGGCCAGGGCGGCCAGGACACGGGCGCGGGCGGCGGGCGCGCGGGGCAGGAGCGCAGCCAGGCGCACGGAGCCCCCGGTGCGTGTGGCAACCCCACAGGGCTGAGGGTGACCGAGCACCGCTAGGGACCCTAGCGCCAGCGCCAGACCCAGCCACAGCGTCCGCACATACTCCATCCCGAAGTTGCTACTGTGCGTGAGAAAGGAGGAACACCTGGGCCAGCCGGCTCCGGTCCCTCCTGTGGGTCCTAGCGTCTACTGAAGGAGGAGCTGGGCGGCTGCCTGGGTTTGCTGTGGCTCTCAGGGCAGGGTTGGGTGATGCCTCCCATGGCCCAGAAGGGAATTCCCAGAGAAGTATCTACCAGCTCAATATTGTGTGCACCCTGGGGGAAACTGAGGCAGGCATATCTAGTGGAAATCCGTAAGGTAGATCTGCCTTCCAGCCCCAGCAGCAATCTTGAATCTCAAACTTAAAAAACGAACAACAAAAAAAGTATCTGCGTTTACGTGGGGAAAGTGCATTCCATAGCCTGTGTGCGGATGGCTTTTGAGGGGTCTGTGTGAGTCCTGGGGACTGAAGCGGGCTTCTCAGACTTGGCACCAAGTGTCTTTACCCACTGAGCAATCTTGCTGGCTTTCCTTTCCTTTAAAATATTTATTATTATTGGCGCGTTTATCTTTAATCCCAGCATTTAGGAGGCAGAGGCAGGTGGATCTCTTGTGAGTTCAAAGCCAGCCTGGTCTATAGAATGAGTTCCAGGGCAGCCAGGGTTACAGAGACCCTGTTTCAAAAAACTCAAAATTTATTATTAGTAGTATTAGTATTCATTTGAGAGGCGGTTTCATTACATAGCCCTGACTGGTCTGGAACTTTGTATTTAGACCAGGCTGGCTTTGAATTCAGAGATCTGCCTAGCTCTGCATCCAGAGTGCTGGGATTAAATAGTTTGTATAGGGTTGGGCTCACACAGGCGAGGGCAGTGCTGTCAGGGACCATTGGATCCCCGGGAGCTGGATATGAACCACCCAACATAAGTGCTTGGAACTAAAGTCAAGCCCTCTACAAATGCAGCCTGAACTACCTAAGCAGTCTCTCCAGCCTCCAGAAGTCTTTAACCTTCAAACCCCAGTGTCAAACGCTCTGCTGTAAAAAAAAAAAAAAAACCCAGAACACACACTGTGTCCTCCCATGGGCTGGCTCATCCTGAGTGACTTAGGGATGGATCACTGTGCCCTCTCAGTTCTGGAAGGACCCAGTTCAGCTGCTCCAGCCCCTCAGGGGCTCACATACAAACCCCTCCCCCGACTTGAGCAATTGCTATGTCCCTCTCTTCAAGAACTCTGGAACCCTCTGTAGCTCTGTTTTCTTGGTCCATCTCCAAGTCAACAGACTCAAGGTCCAGTTGTCCCCTGAGTATGTCTGAGGCTTCCCCAGCTGGGAGACTTCTTCTGGGAACTCTGCAGGCTGTCCCTCACAGACAGGACCTGGGAAAATATGGCATTCTCCCCAGAACATCAGAGGCAGCCGCCTGCAGGGAACACACAGCCCTGATGAATGAATACACTCCACCCCCCAACACCCAAATCCTATTCTCCTTGCAGAGCCAGGATTAAAGGGAAAGCATCCATCAGGCAAATAAAAACGCCAGCAAGACAGACTGCACTTTGAGAGGCCTTTTAATGCAATAGCTTGGCTCTGAATATGGCAGAGAATCTAGGTACTTGGCCAGGGCTCCAAGGTACATCAGGTTAGGGGTCCTTTAGGGTTCCTGCCTGAGGCCACAAGACCCCACTTCAGGGCACTCTCCCTGAGGCTGAGTGCCTCCAGCTCCATACCCTCGGATGAGGCTAAAATCCTCAGAAATCTGCCCTTGCCCATACCACCCGCTGGCACTCTTTCAGTTCTGTCCAGTCTACTGAACACGAGACAGCTGGATTGCAGACCTGTTGGGATTCACTACCATTCCTAACAGAAGGGCAAGTGGGACCTCCCACCCCACCTGAAGGAAATGAATGCAGATGCCTTCAAATATGAAGTTACCCTCAAGAATCCTTCTCTAGATATTCCATGTCACGGAGTCCTCCGGTGTGGCACTGTGTCTGCCGTTCTCATTGGGCACATGGCAAGGTCTCCCCATGTCACCTATTCCCTCCCATGGGCACTGGGGCTGTGCTGGTCTTTGCCTCCCAGTCCTATCACGAGGATGTCTGTGGGGTCTTGGTCCAGGCTGCCCCACTGCTCAGAAGACTGGGAACATGCACCTTCCTGCAGCTTGGCATTCAGCCAGCCTGATAATTGTCATAGCCAGAATCCCAAGGACAATTCTTATTTCTTATGAACCCAGAGGAGCCAGTCAGCATGGGGAAGTTGAGGCAGCACAGATGAGGTAGTATTTCCAAGAGCCTGGTATGGACTAACGTTTGTCATCCAGAAGCCAGGGAGGCTAGGGCAGGGGGATCCCAAGTGCAGGGATAGCCTGGGCTAGCTGACCTTTCAGTCCAGCTAAGCAGGTGAGCACCCAGCATGTATAGCAACGCAGGGTTCCAACACACACACACTCTTTCTCTCTCCCAGAATCCTATATGATAAACACCCTAGGAGGGGACCCTGAGTTCACCTTCCTCACCCATTTCCGAGAACCTCTAGAGGTCTGTGTGTGCTGGAAACCCATGCCTGGTAGTCTGTGTGCCTGCCTCTCCCCAAGCCTTTCCTGAGGGAGAAGCAGCAGCTGGAAGCCCCCAGCTCAGGGTATCTGGGCCAATGAAATACGTCTGCTCAGTGGGGAAACTGAGGAAAGGGCCGGGGAGAGGACCCAGAGGTTCATGTCGCAGAGGCTGTGGCTCCTCAGGTATCTTGCCACCGGGATGTCCGGGAGTCCTGAGGATACAGTACTAGGGGCTCCAGTGTGAGGTCAGCACTGGCACCCGCCCACGCTGCAGTGCCTACAGCTCTCCTAAATCACACGGAGACTGGCTTCTTAGCCAGAGGCTGTCAGTTGAGGGCGGCTTTCTGGAAGGTTCTGTGGGTATTTGGGCTGAACTCCAGGCTACGGTTGGCAGCAGACCCAGGACAATATGTGGAGACTGAGCTCTGGACACCCATGTCGAGCTGGTCGATGCTTGGTGCCCCAGCGAGCGTGACTCTGCACCGTCAGCCCCTCACCCACCCACCCTACCCACCGCAGGGTCCTCTACATGCCCAGGTGTGAGGCACCCCACCAAGCCCAGCCCCGCAGGACAGAACAGTCAAGGCGTAAGCTTCTTTGTCCGTTCTTTGTTAAAACACTAGACCAGAGGCCAATCAAGTGTTCCCGTGACAGCTGCCCCGCACCGTCCCGCGTCACTTAGAGGGCCGTGTGATGATGCGAGTGGAGAAGTCGAAGAGGTCCCGGTTGATCTTGCGCAGACTGTGCACCTCCTCCTCCAACTCCACCACACGTGCTGGCAGCAGGTGATTGCCTAGCATGTTCTGCGGGAGAGGACCGTGTGGGTGGGGCTGTTCCTGCCCAACCACCCAGGCCCCGCCCACAGCCAGGACTAACCCCGCCCACCTTCGCCATGTAGTTGGACAGCACTGCCTGCAGCTGCTCCAGGCGCTCCAGGTAGGTCTGCTCCGTGCCCTGCAAAGTAGCATGGTCACCCGTTGTGTCCCGTCCCCAGAGGAGCCAACTTCCTCCCCGAGTTCACAGTCTAGGGCGGAGGGCTGGGACCCGTGACAGGCAGGCCCAAGAGGCTACAGAGCAGCGTGGGTGGGCCCAGCTCCCAGATCCAGCCAGTCACACAATGAAGACCACAGGGGCAGGGCATCCCTAGGTCTTCAGCCTGCCTGCAACCCCCGGGCACTGTGGGGTGCCACAGACCTGGCCCAGGGCCCCATAGGAGCTACTGAGGACGGTGACTGTGAAGGCTGGGCGGCAGCCCCTCCCAGTGGGTGCTCTCCCATCCCCAACTGCTTTCTATGGCTCCCCATCTCCTGACCCCAGGCTGTCCCTGTTCTTGAAGAACTAAGTGACTTGGTCACACAGTGGGAGCAACAGACAAGTCACCTTCTCAACGTGGGCTGGCACAGTGCGCCCTCAGACAAAAATCAACTGTGGGCACAGGTGCCAAGTGTGGAGCAGCAGAGAGTGCCAATAACTTGGCAGCAAGGAGTAAAGCCATTAAAGGGTGGCACCAGCACTAAAGGACTCTAGGGGATGGAATGTTCTGGAACAGTGGCTGAGTGGCAGCATGCCAGCCCCATGGGTCCTACCTGCAGATGGAGCCCTAGCTGCAGATGCAGACCCCCAGCCTGGGCTTCATCTCCATGCTCAGCACCCAACAGGTGCTTGTTGAAGTGGGGCAGGGGCAGGGTGGGCTTGAATTCAGGGTTGAGCATGCTGGGAGGGGCCAGCACAATGGCTGCATTGGTCACTGGGCCTGAAGGACACAAGAAAGCACATGAAGACCCGGCTGGTGGTACAAGGCCCTGCCTCCTAGCCAGTGTGGCGCACACCTTTCAGGGTGATTGTGCGGAGACACTGCTTGCTCTTCACATCCCACAATCGCACCGACTCGTCATGGGAGCCTGAGAGGAGAGCACTGCCATCCGTGGACACCGACAGGCACGTCACTTGGTTCCTGGGACAGGTGGACAGGGTTGGGTGCTGCACAAGGTATGGCCTACACTGACCCCACCCTGCTAAGTGACTGACTACCTGTGCCCCTTGAAGACCTTCCCCGTGTTCTGTTCAGGTCGGAAGCTGTGCTCTCTCTGTCCGGGCTGTGGATGGAGACAGGGTGTTAGTGTCTGCGATGCGGGACACCTACTGTGTGGTCCCTGAGCCCCCAGTAGCCACTCACCCAGCTGTACAGGTCCACCTGGAAGATGGAACCATCGCTGCCTCCACAGAATACATGATGCTCAGCCAGGTCCATGGTCACAGAAGTGATGCCCACGTCAAACAAGACAGATAGAAGCAGGTCTCCCGAGGAGATGGCCCAGAGCTGCAGGAATGGAGGGCTGGAACCATGGACATCTAGGCACACGGCCAAGCCAGGGAGCGAGGAAGACGAAGGGCCCCGGCCACACCCTGCCCATGCTGGCTGGTGGTGTAGGCACCTCAGCTGCTGCAGCCTCAGTGAACAGCCAAGCAAGCAGCAGCCAGGGAAATTAAGTCACCAAGGCTGGGTTAGGTGGCCCTGTCCTCTCTCTCTGTGCTCCTGGGCAAGATGGGTCTCTGAGTTGCAGGCTAGTCTGGTCTACACACCAAGCTCCAGACAAACTACATATATCGTGGGTCAAGGCTGCTTCAAAATAGAAGATAAAGAGGGCTGGGGGGGGGGTTCAGGGAGAGAGGGGACTGATCTAGCAAAGCGAGGGCCTGGGTTCCATCCTGACGCTGTTCCAGAAACAAACAAACCACCCCACACCCTCAAGGGCAGCTGGCCACTGCAGCGTGGCCGAATGGGAATTTCCAGCAGACAGGCTAGACCGTCCATCTCTGGGTGTCCTTGGTCGGGCACAGGGATTATGAGCTGTCTGGAATGGAGGCAGCCGGGGACAGGGGAAGACCAGTCTCTCTCTCCTAGCTGAGATCCAGTGGCTGCCAGGAATTCATGGTCTTGGTTGGGGATGCTACCTTCATGGTCTGATCCAGTGAAGCTGTGGTCACCCGGGCCATGGGGCCCCCAAAGCCACAGTGCAGGTCTGTGATGGGGAGCGTGTGGTGGGACCAGACATGCCTTGGGGCGAGGATCCTGGATGGGTCCGCCTGCAGCACACTGGACACAGAACAGCAGTGAGGCCATGTACAAAGTCTCTGGCCTGCATCCTCAAGCCTCCATGCATGGGACACCCCAACAGTGACCAGCCCAGGCCCTTCCTGTCTTGAAGAATGTGGGGCTGGCCTTTCTGTGTAGATTCCTGGCACATGCCCTACCTGCAGAGGCTCCAGACCAGCACGAGGCAGTCTTTGCCTCCTGAGACAAAGTGGCTGCTGTCACCCGTGAACTTCAGGCATGACACGTCCTGGTAGTGACGGCTGAGGATGACCAGGAGGTTCCCAGTGGAGACCTGAGATAGGCCAGACACCAATTAGGGGTGACAAAGGTTTTCCACCTCATAAGAACCCTGCCCAGCTGATCCATGATGGACCCAGGACAAGGCTGGGAGCCTGGTCACTGTGCATTTGGCCAGGACTGGCTGTGCCCTCCATGTCCGATGGTAGTGTGACTCTACTCTGTCCTCAGGAAAGAGGGATGCAAGTTTCCTGTGTCTGCTGTCCCTCAGAGGAACCTAAGCTTGGTCATGTCTGAGGTCAGCTAATGTAGGGGATGTTGTGGAGACTCCTGCTGGCACAGCATTTGTGAGGCCCGGCTTAGCACAATGGAACTGAAGGGCGCTGGTGCATGTGTCCCTCAGGGCTTGCAAGGCTGGAGTTTACCTCAGCTACATAAGAGCTGACTAGAAAACCAAAGCAAACAGTGAGCAAGAAGCCAGTGCAGGGGAGAGAGGCTGCGGCTGGAGCACCTGGATCCAAGGCTGGCATCCATCTACTCCAAAATAGGGCAGGAGAGACAGGTTCCAGCCCTGCCCCAGGCAGTGAGGGCAAGGAGTGCTGTTTCTGTTGGGTGTTTGGGTACTTCAGGGTAGGGAAGAATGTGGCCATCTACATACTAATGCCACAGGAGATGGTGGCTCATCACTGTTAGCAGAACCTCAGCCCAACAGGCTCCTGGCTACCACACAGGTGCTGAGACTTCCGGGTTCCCTAGGAGCCTCTCGCCCCAGAAAAAGGGGAAATTCTCACCAGCCTTGAGCCTAGGCATCTGTGGGGCTGTGCAGCGCCCCCTGGTGGCTACAGCTCAGGATCCTTAGGGTGGGGCAGGAGCCACCTGTCGGCCTGCCAGCAAGAAGGGGCACCAATCTAGAAGTGGATGTGCACCCACTGTTTAGTTTGGTTACTTTGACACAAATGAGAGTCACCTGAAATGGCCTCCATGGGGGGGGGGCCCTGTGGGGCACTTCATTGATTAAATGGTTGACATGAGCCCTCCACCACAAGCCCTCGTACTGTGGGTGGTGCCAGCTGTGGTTGCCTAGGAAAGCAGGCTGGAATGGGGTGGTGGCAAAGCTCTTTAATCCCAGCACTCAGAAGCAGAGGCAGATGGATTTCTGTGAGTTCAGATCTCTGCATTCAAGGTCTACAGGGTGAGTTCCAGGAGAGCCAGGGCTACACAGAGAAACCCTGTCTTGGGGTTGGACATGATGGGAGCCTTGGGCTCCACCCCTGGCACCACATAAGCTAGGCACCGCCACCCAGCACTGCCAGAGTGGTGGCAGGAGGGTCTGAAATTCCAGAGCTACATCATGAGTCCAGGACTAGTCTGGGCTGTGACACCCTGTCTCACAAAGAACATCAAGGACTGAGGGTGGTTCAGTGGGTAAAGTTCTCGCTCAAGGCGGCAGAACCTATGTAGAGCCACTGGTGACGGTGTCCACCGCACTCCTGCAGAGGAGCCAGTGACGGTGTCCACCGCACTCCTGCAGAGGAGCCAGTGACGGTGTCCACCGCACTCCTGCAGAGGAGCCAGTGACGGTGTCCACCGCACTCCTGCAGAGGTGGCAAGTGGAGACAGTTGGATGCCTGAACAGTGTGACGCCTGTGCACACAGGACAGAAGGCCAGGACCCACAACTGAAGTTGCTCTCTGACGCCGACTCGTGCGTGCACCTCCACATGGTGCATGTTCAGGAAACCCCAGAAAACAGAAAGGGAGGCCCAGATGTGCCCTTCATACACAGCTGCACAAGAGGTGAATCTCTCCTGTGGGGCCCAGGAAACCCTGGCCTTGGCTTCCCAGCTTCAGAATCATGGCCTGAGAATGACATGGCAGCCCTGGGATAGTTTGGAGCTGATCTCAGCTCTGTACAGCCTGCACCTTCCATCAAGGGCCAGGCTATACACAGCCCTGGCTCCTCCAGGCTCTCTCAAGGCCAAGTCATTAACTGGACCCAAGAGAACGCTGAAGACTGACCCCCACCTGTGGGAAGCAAGGGGGACGAGCGCAGGAGCACTGGCCTTGTCATGACTGAGACACACGGTGCTGGCTACTACAGGGTTCTCTGTGCAGCCCTGGCTGTCCTGGAACTCACTCTGTACACCAGGCTAGCCTTGAACTCAGAGATCTGCCTACCTCTGCCTCCTGAGTGCTGGGATTAAAGGCATGCACCACCACTGCCCGGTTATAGTTTTCTATTTTAAAATATTTTATTTTTAATTTTGTGTATGGAGCTACAGATGGTTGTGAGCCAGCATGTGGGTGCTGGGGACCGAGCCCAGGCTCTCTGCAGGAGCAGCCAATGCTTTTACTGCTGAGCCATTTCTCCAGTCTATTGATAGTTTCTAAAATTCTATACTTTTCAGGTTTATGAGTATTGTGCCTGGGGCCCATCAAGGTCAGAAGAGAGTGTTAGATCCCCTAGAACTGATGTTATGGATGGTTGTGAGCCATCATGTGGTGCTGAGAATTGAACTCAGGTCCTCAGCAAGAGTATCATGTGCTCTTAGCCACAGGCGCATTTCTGCCGGTGACTGAGGGTGCTCCTGCTTCCTGCCCTGACTCCCCTCATTAGAAGCTGTTAGATAATATAATAAGCCAAATAGACAGTTTCCTCCACTACTTTGCTTCTGCTCAGTGTTTTCTCAACAGAAAGCAAGTTAGAACGCTGCCCCTTTCCAAGTTCCTTTCTTGGTTTACCATAAAGGTGGGAACAGCATCAGGGCCATCTCAGGCTAAGCCCTACATTTCACCACAGGCATAATGAATTAGGACCTCACAGACATGGTCACATTTTGAGTCTCAGAAGTCATGGGTAATATCTCCAAGAAGACCTGCTTCCATCAGCTTGCACACTAACCACAGCTTAGTCTCCAGCCTTCCGAAATGACATGTGACAAGCTGTTCTCACCTCCCACAGGTAGATGCTCTCTGTGATTCCTGCCAGGACATACAGGCCGTTGGGTGATGTAGTCAGACAGGTGACAGGCCCGGGACACATGATTTTCTGTTGGAGCTGGTCCTAGAGAATATAAGACAAGCCATGTGAGCATCAGAAAGAGCAGAGAGCTGGTTAGGTACAGAGAGCATAAGGAAGGAGTAAGGGTAGCTAAGATCCCAGGGAGGAGCTGAGGGTGTGGCTCAGGGAAAGACACACCCCCACCTCCCTCACCCCGCCTAGAATCCTCCAGTGAAGGGCAGGATCGGGGCTCAGTAGCAGAGGTCCTACCAAGGAGGCTCTGGGTTCCAGAGACATAAAAACCGAAAAATGCCAGGCCTCAGCCAGTGCTCATAGTGAAGATCCCAAACACTTTAACAAGAGCCGGGCGGAGGTGGCTCAAGCCTTGAATCCGAGCACTCGCAAAACAGAGGCAGGTGGATCTCTAGGAGTCCGAGGCCAGCCTTGTCTATAGAGATACTTCCAGGACTAAATTGAGGCCCTGTCTTGAACCCCCTCCCCCAAAAGAGGGTAAGGGGACCATGGGCCACCGGTCTACTTCTTCCCAAGATGCCTGATCTGTCATGCCGTCCAAAAGCACGACTTTTAACGGACCCCATTTTCCTTTCTGCATCAAAATTAGCGCTCCTTAGACTAGAAGCGTGCAAACGCTGATTCTTCATAGAGCTTCATTTGGGCATGCGCTTAGAGATCGCAGGACCCCCACACACACACACACACCGGCGGGCTAAGCTTTCCCCTCCCCTCGCCTGCTCAAGCTTAGCCCGCCAGTACACTTGCATCATACAGCAACCCCGGCTCTCCGGGACTTGCCGCTGCCCCTCGGCCCCCACGGATGCTGAGGCCCCGCACCTTGCGCTGCAGCTCCCAGGCGCAGATGTAGTTCTTGCCTTGCTGCGCCGCCAGCAGGTACTCCCCATTGAGCAGCGCCAGGCCCCGAGGTCCCGCTTGGCCGCCGCGATATGTGAGCAGGTTGGCGCCCGAATGAAGCTCCCACACCACGCAGCTCCATAGCTGCGCCGTGGAATCCGTACACACCGCCACTTCCATGGGCGCCGCCATCTTGCCCTGCTAGCTCCGCCTCTGAATCCCGTCATCCTTAGCGACACTCTTAAGATGGCTCCTAGCGGGCTAGAGCCTGCGCATGCGCAGTAGTTTCGCCATGGCGAGGAGGCGGAGCTGTCCTGCGGTTTCTGGCTCTTGGGGCGGGGCTCGCATGCGCATGCGTACACTGTTCGCTGCTGCGATGGGGCGGAGCCAGCTGTGGGTTTCAGTGTTCCGAGAAGGGTAGAGCAATGTTGGGGGGAGGGGGAGAGCAGCACTACTTGCACATGCGCATTAGCCCGGCTGCTGGGAGCGAACGAGGCTAGACAGCCACGCGGGCTAGAGCGTCCGCTCGGGGCGTGGGGCGGATCGGGGACCGGATTCCTGGCACATGCGTACAAGCCTGGCTGGCCTGGGAGGAACTGGCCGCTGCACGCATGCGCGTTTTCTGCGCTCGCTCCCTTAAAGATGTTCTAGTAACTTAGCAGCGAAAGGTTGTGCTGGGTGTTTTGGCGCAAACGATTTAAACTTGTACAATTGTTGTTTTCATCTTGAGACACTCCCGTCCTCGACCTCGCGGCAGGTCTGTCTCAGTTTCTTGCGTGCTGAGATGACAAGCATATGTTACCATGGCTGGCTTACTTTTTAAACTTGGTTTTAAGGCAAAAAATATAAACAACAGACTTTCATGTTTTATTTAGACCCAAAGAAATTAGTTACTGCATGTAAAATCAGACTACATACACACCAAAGATAGCACGTTTGATCAGGGCGTCACTCTTGGTGATTAAATGCATACTGATCGACCCAAAGTCCTTTATCGACTTGCCTCCTCTTTGACCTTTCCTCTTTGGAGTCATAAATTTCAAATTTGTATTTGGCTCACTCGGTGTAGACCCAACAAGTCAATCTTTAGCCTCAGGTCACAGCCTGCTAGCTATAGACCAGGTCGAAAGCCAATTTTTTGTTGTTGTTGTTGATTTTGTTTTTCTCCTGATGTGATGTTAATAAAGGAGAATGGATGCCAGTGTTGACTCTTGTACCCGCGGATGTGGCCACCGGGCTCGGCCCGGGGTCAGGTTTAGAGCTGGGTCTAGGAGCAACTCCTGGGCCTAGAAAGGGAGGGAGGTGCATGCTGGATGCCAACTTGGGACTCCGCCACTCCGGAACAGAGGAGACTGTTGAGTGGACAGTGCCACTCAGTGTGACCACCAGGTGGCAGGCGCTAGCTTCGGGGACATGGAGGACACGGAGGAGCGGAGCTCCATCTGGGGCAGTACACAGGCGTCTAAAGAGAAGGCACCCATTTTGAGCAAGAAACCCAGAGGAACACCGTGCTGTCTAGGGGAGTAGACAAAGATCCTGGGACGGAGTGGAGGATGTGGAGCTGTGTTTGAAAGCACTGGCAAACACAATCTGTCACGGGAGGGAGGGAGATGATCCATCTCCTAGGACTCATGTGTCCCAGGTTGTCCTTAAACTCCAGATTCACCTGCCTCAACTTCCTGAGACTTAGGTTGAAGCCCCTTTTAATGCTGAAGTGTGAATCAGAAGAGAAATGACAGGTTGTGGAGATGACCCAGGAGTAATAGCCCTTGCTACTCTTGAGGACCCAGGTTCAGTTCCCAGCACCCATGCCAGGGAGACTCACAATCAGCAGTAACTCCAGTTCCAGGGATCCAACACCTTTGATATTCAAAGGCACTTGCATGCAAGCAAATGTATGCCCACACATTAATGTATGCATATATAATTAAAAATAAGAAATACAGCACGGAGCACACAAAAAGGGAAATGGGGCTGGGGACAGCTGACAGAAGGTTGGTCTAACATGCACAAAACATGTGGTTCACCCTCAGCACCACAAAAAACAGCCATGGTGACATAGGTGTTACCCCAAGCACATGGAATCAGGAGTTTGAGGTCATCCTGGGCTACTTGGTGAGCTCAAGGCTAGCCTGGGATACATGAGACCCTGTGTCCAAAGGGAAACAAAAAAGAAGTTCAAGAAGATACAAGGAATAATTTTGAATGTCCGGGTTCTGTCCTCAGCAGAAAGGGTGGGGTACCAAGGGACAACTTGGGGCTTGAACTTGGTCCTGAGTCCTGCCTGTCAACTGTGAGTGGTAGTGAGGTCCTTGTAAGATTCCAGGCCTCTGTTTCCTGGCCTCTAAAGGGGTTTCTAGGAAGACCCAGAGGTGACGGGTTCGTGTGCCTCAGGCCCCAGATACAACCTTATCTGGATAGGTCAAGTCTAGCAGTTTTCTCAGTCTCTATTCTAGGATGCCTGGCATGGCACTGGAGCAGACCCCCCTTCAGCTGCCCAGCCCTCAAAGCTACTCTCCTTCTCTGGGAGTGGGTGGTCAGGTCAGACTGTGAGGTTAGAGGTCAGTCCGTCCCCAGTGGCCCCGGAATGAGGACAGTCCAGTTGTGTTGGCTATGGAAACAATAGCCACCCTTGGGCATCCAGGACCACCCAGTTGCTAGACCTCTGAGAAAATGGATGGTACAGCAGAGTATGGGGGAGCCAGACCAGAGAGTACTGAGGCACAGACACCCTTATCCCCCCGTAGAGAAACTCCACTGCTCCATTCTGTCAGTGCCCACCCATCTCCAATCTTTACTTCTGTGTGGAATCCACAAACCATCCCACCATCTGGGAACTCCTTACGAAGAAAGGCTGACAGTAGATCCCTAAGAGAAGGGAGGTCCTACTGACCCCCCTCAAATTCTGTTCTGTCAATAGGAACAGTTTTGTGGGTCACTGGGTGGAACCTTGCTGCATGGGCTCTGAGAAGCTGCCCAGGGCTGTGCAGCCTCAGGGCTCCTCAGTTCCCTCTCTGATGCTCTTTGGCCAAGGAGTGAAAAGGAATAGCCAAGCCAGTCTGCCTGAATGATGCCTTGAATAAATAAGTAAAAACACTGCTGGCCCTTGTCCCCCCGGCGGTGGGTGCCAGGGGCAGGTGGGCTTCCCTCCTTTGGAGCAAGATGTAAAAGGCAGGTTTCAGGGGCCAAAAGGAACCAGCCAGTTGATGTTTTTCTCAATTCTGTCAGTAACTTGGGGAGAGACCAGCTTGGGCCAGACTTGGCCAGGGCAGGCAGGATAAGAGTCAGGTGGCCAAGGTCTGGGCCTGTCCACCTGGGTCATCCAATCTCCTGAGTCCCTGGGTGGGGCTGACATTCAGGGATCCTTTTCCCATTCTAACCCCTGAGCTGTCCAGATCCACCTGGCAACTCTCTGGTGCCCATTGAGGCTACCACAGACTGGTATGGGTGGCACATGGTATATGCCTTGGATCCCAGTTCTCTGGAGGATGAGGCAAGAGTGCACCTGGGGTGGGGGCACTGTTTTTGTCTTCAGGAGGCTGCCTGGAGTGTTGGTCCCTGGGGTGACAGGTGGGCAGGACAGAGAGCTGGGGTGGGGAACCCCAAAGAAGTTAGCTGGCCTCCACCGGGTTCTGGGCTGGGGGGCTGTCATATGCGATTAGCCCAAGGGGCAAAGATGGAATGGTGGTGTTCCGAGATGAGCTGAGGATGAGGACTGAGTCAGATGGGAAAGGCACCCAGGGGAACAGTCTGTGCAAAGGGTCCTGACACAGGCCAGGCCTGAGGGCCACACCATCCATCCCAGTCCCTGGGGGAGGCAGAGGCAGGCATGCTGATCTCTGTGCCTTGAGTTCTAGGCCAGCCAGTACTGTGTACTAAGGAAGGACAGGGAACAAAACCTTAAAAAAGATTATGATCAACATTATATTGTATGAAATTCTTAAAACCTAATTGTTTATGAAGTGTGGCGGGGACTGGGGGTTTCCAAACAGGGCTTCGATGTGTAGCTCTGGATGTCTTGGAACTTGCGCTGTAGAGCAGGCTGGTCCCAATTTCGAGTTCTGCCTGCATCTGTCTCCTGAGTGCTGGGGTTAAAGATGTATACCTCCATGACCAACCCTCCTTTTTCCTAGAGCACGAAAAGAAACAGCAGCCTGACAGAGATGCACGCCCCTCCCAACCGGATGACCTGGGTTCAGTTCCCAGGACCCACATGATGGGAAGGGGTAGTTGATTCCAACACTTGTCTTCTTCAGAAACCCACCACACACAACATGCAGACCTCAAGTGATAGGAGAAGAGACTGACTGAGCAGACCCTCCACACACTCCACGTCTGGGCCGCCCCCCCCCCCCCCCGGTCTTGCTGGCCATTCATGTCCCCCCCACACCCAGCATACCCTCCACCCCAGCAAATCCCAAAACCACTACACCCCAGCAAATCCCAAAACCACTACTGAGCGCTCTTTCGAAGAAGTGTATCAACTTTTTAATCTCACCGACTTACAGGGTTACAATTGTGTTAAATATTTCTGAGGTTTAAATACAATCCACAATAAGGTCATAAAATGTAAACTTTCAGTATTTTTTTTTAATTTCAAAAATCACACTTTTTTGTTGTTGAGTTTTCCTGTTAACAGCTGAACTTTCCTGAACATTCCACACAGCTGTGACCATTGCAGGCCACAGGCTGGTAAGAACTGACCATGAGGCCTGACCAGAGGTAGAAAGCAGTTTTTACTTTTTAAATCTTTTTTTTTTATTATTTTTAAAAATCCACTTTTTTTTAAATTTTACCTGAGTTGGTGTGCGACCCCCACACTGTCGGACAAGTCCCTCCCACCCCAAGAAACTAAAAAGTTCACATGTTCTGAACCAAACAACTCAGCTCACTTTTACCCAGAAGGAAAAATAAAATCCACAAAAGCCAAAATTATGTCGGGGTGGGGAGAAAATGAAGTGTGTAAAAATTATAAAAAAAAAAGGAAAAAAAAATCCCATAAGACTATACAGACATAAAACTCTCAGAAAGCATTAACTCAGCTGTCCCAAAGCCCATGCCCACCCACCCACTGCAGCTGGACAGACAGACAGCCTGGAGGCCAGCAGGACAGCCTGTCCCTGGAAAGGTTCTAGAAGCAGCCTGTACCTGCCCTTACATCCTCTTTGCCCTGAGTTTGGTTGGGGGTCTGGCCTGTCCTCACCTCAAGCCCTGAGGTGACCATGTCCAGTTCTATCCCACTCCAGGTTGCATAGGGAGTGCCAGCCGCACCCAATGCCAAGGGCCAGGTGGGCAACTGAGGCACAGACAGGACCATGGAGGGTAACCGGGTGTGTCCAGCAGAAGACACTCCCTACAATCACAGAGCCCTGGTGGGCAAAGTCCCCTGAGTTAGGATCAGGTGCTTTCTGGCCACTCTGGCCCTAGACAAAAATGGACATCAGGACACCCTGTCCCCACTGCAGAATCAAGCAGGTGACCAAAAACATGGGTGACCCTGGTGCTTTTTTTTCTTTTTGGCATCAAAAGACCTGAGGTAGAAAGAAACGTGCCTTGGATGTGCCCACCAAGGCGACCCCCTCAATCAGACCCCACCAGGAACAAGGAGGCTGGCCCCCATCTCCCTAAGCCAGGGACTCACGGAGGTCGACTCTGCACAGCATTGTCAGGAGGGGACAAAGACCCCCCCAACACCCGTGACCAGGAATGATTGTGCGGCTAGACAGTGGCCCCGAAATGGGGCAGGCAGAAGCTTCCAGAAGGAAAAGTTGAGATTCCCCGTCCCCTTCAAGCCAGCGAGGCTCCATCCTCCGCCTGGAAGGACTGGGGGGCGGGGTGTCAACAACCCTGAGACAGGAGGGAAGAGGGTCTGCTCCCCACAGCCTGGACTGAGAAGTGGAGTAACAGGGGACTCAGGATTCCTGGGGCGCAGGCAGGTCCCAGCTCTCACATGTTCTTGTCCTAGCCCCGTTGGGGATGGTGACCAAGGCAGAGTCCAGGGATCATCTCCCAATCCAGCGGGAGATTATGTCATTTCCGTCCTGGTGGCTCTGTCTAAAATAAAATGCAATATTTTTTCTTTTCTTTTTTTTTTCTTTCTTTCTTTCTTTTTTTTTTTTTTTTTTTTTTTTTTTTTTTTTTTTTTTTTTTTTTTTTTTTTTTTTTTTTTTTTTGGAGACAGGGTCTCATATGCAGCCCTGGGTGGCTTGGAATTTGCTGTATCGACCAGGCTGGCTTCGAACTCACAGAGTGCTGGGATTAAAGACGTGTGCCACTGCCCCTGGCCTTGTCTTACTTTTGCTTTATTGAGACAGGGTCTCAAGTAGCCCAGGCTGGCCTCAACCTCCATATGCAGCACAACTCTCATCCTCCCAAGAGAAGGGATGACAGATACACGCCACCATGCCCACTTTGGCTGGACTGTGGGATGGAGACACCAGCCCACAGACCAGGATCCTTCCCAGCACACAGCCAGGAAGAGACACTAGGTGTGTCTCAGCAGGAATCCTCACCCTGAGCTGGGCCTGGTGGACCTCACCTCCCCTAGGCCATCCAGATCTTCATCCCTGAGACTTGAGGCCATTGAATTCCCTGTGCTGCTCCCACTACCCGTTTCTAGAACATTAACATTCTGTGTCCTGAATAAGTGATCCAGGTCCCTGAATGATGGAGCCAGTGGGCAGAGCCCAGCGTGACAGAGAGAACTGTGGAATCTGTTGAGAGCCAGCGTTGCCTGGCCCTGACACAGTGCCAAGTCAGAGACATCACAGGACACCACAGGGGCTCTGTGGTGACAGGGGCTGGGGACTATGGCTGGTACTTTTGCTTCTTAAAAAAAAAAAAAAAAAAAAGAAGTCTGTTTCCCTGAATGAACACAAATATATAGATATACACATAGGACTCTTCCTAAGATCTGATCCCTGCCCTCAAGAATATTATAGAATATTTACAAAATTGGAAACCCCAAATCCTTTTAAAAAATTGCATCTGAATGTTGAGATCTCCTTTAAAAAGAAAAACAAAAATGTTCATAGCTTCCAAGGAGGGTGACAGAAAACAAGCGACCCTGGCTGGCCTGGTTGGTTTTCCCAGAAGAAACCACAGCTAAGGACTGAGAAATAAAAACAATAAAAATATGAGAACACAGTGCTGGGATTCATGAGGTAAATAGACGTGCTTGGACTGGGCTGGTCAAGCTGGACCCCCATGGAAGCCTCTGGAAAGGTGGCCTCCTCCTGCTTTGAGGTTGCCTTGGTGGCCCTTGTCAAATCCGATCCTCTGAGTCTCCAAAACCTGAGAGATGCAAGTGTTCTTGCCCTGATTTATTAAATCTGTTTCTCTATCTATCTATCTTTCTATATATGTATATATATAAATCTGTCTCCTTTTTGGTGTCAGCGTGGCTCCGTGGGAATCTGCCCGGCCACTGGGATTCTTCCACCATCCCAGGTCTCCGTGTGGCTGTATGGTCTCCATCATGGCAGGTGGGCAGCGATACAACTTGATTTCCTTTAAGGCAAGGAATTATTTGAGGTAGAAGATGTGGGGGGTGTGGACACCCCGGCCAGCCCCACCTGGCTGCTGCTGGTCCCGCCACCGGCTCCTGTCCGGCTACCCACGGAGTTGTTGGTACCAATGCCGCTGATGCCACCTTTGCCGGGGGCAGAAGGTGGTGTCGGGGGCGGTGGTTGAGCAAACAGCACCCCTGGCACGAAGACAAAAGGAGGGATATGTCACAGAGCTGGGTTTGTCAACTGAACAGTGTGTGTGTGTGTGTGGGGGGGGGTAAGACACAGGCATGCCTGTGATCCCTGCAACTCAGGAGGCTGAGGCAGGCCCGCCTGGGCTACAGAGACAGCTTGTGGGCAGGCATTTGCTGCCAACCTGGCCATCCTCACTTCGATCACCAAAACCCACAGTGAAAGGAAAAACCAACTCCCCGGCTGTCCTCTGTCTCCTGGAGAGCCGCCGTCGCTGACAGCAGAGCTGGACTCGGGGCAGAGGCTGGGTGTGTGTGGGGGCGGGGCTCACGCTTACCTGTGTACACAATGCCATTCATTTCCACTGACATGCTAATACTGTTGCTGCCATTGGCACTGGTGAGGCTCACAGCTGAGTCCTGGCGGCTTTCAGACGCTGTGGGAACAAGAGATCCACCACTCAGGACAGGGATACACCTGGAGAGTGCCTTGCTTCCTGTCTGCCTCCTCTCTGAGGCCTTCTGACATTCTTTGGTGGGGTTATTTTATTTATTCATTTACTACTTATTTTTTAAAACCAGGTATCACAATGTAGCTCAGGCTAGCCTTGAACTCATCATCTTCCTGTTTTAATCTCCTGTTGGGATAGCACGTATGCATTGCCATGTGTGACCCCAAGGACTCCATGTGAAACAAATTCTGATGAATGTTAACACCTCCTTGGAACTAGGATTCCCAACTAGATAAACTCAATTTTTCACATGAATGTACTAGTCCTAGATGACCCTTTTCTGATTGATTTGCCAGCACTCTTTACATAGAATGGCTCCAAGGTACTTATTTGCCCTGCACACACGGAATGTGGAGGATTCCAAGCTCAGGGTACCTTGGCTATTGATCCGGATGTTCATGGGCAGTTGGGCTGTCATGGCCAGGAAGTTCTGCTGCAGTGCACGCTGCATGAGACGCTGTTGCTCATCAGCAACCAGGGCCATCTTCTTCTCTGGAGGCTCAGTGGATTCTAGCTTCTCCCGGAGCTGCTCCAGGGCAGCTGCCTGGGCTGCGACAGCCGCCTGGGCCGCTGCTGCTTGCACAGCAGCTGCCTGGGCCGCCACTACTGGATGACCCGCCAAAGACACAGGCAGGCGACCTGGGACTGTGATGGGGATGGAGGCGTCTTCCTCTAGACAGAAGAACAACAAATGGTCATGGGGATCCGGGGGAAGAGTGGGCTCTGCCTCCACCGAAGCGGGAGGAGAATCCGTGACTGCTGCCTGATGCTCCTATTCCCCTAAGTCTCATGTAGCCCAGGCTAGCCTCACATTTTTTGTAGCTAAGGAGGATTCTGAACACCTGATTCACCTCCTTCTCAAGTGCCGAGATGACAGGTGTACCCCACCACACCTTGCTAATACGGTGTTGGAATGGCACCCAGGGCTTCGGGCTCACTGGGCAAGCACTCTCTACCCACTGACACTGCCTCAGCAGAGAAGACCACCCGCTGGAAGGCTGCTCTTCCAGAGGTCCCGAGTTCCATTCCCAGCAACCACATGTATCTGTATCTAGTGAGATCTAGCTCCCCCTTCTGGCCTGCAGGCATACATGCAGGCAGAACACTGTATACATAATAAACAAACCTAAAAAAAAAAAAAAAAAGACAGGACTGCCATTGATTTGACTTCTATACAAATGAGGACTTTCTTACTGAGAACACTCTGCCCATGTCTGGTGGGTCTGGTATGGGCCAGAGGTCTCCAGATTTCAGAAGAAAACAGAAGAGACCAGTTAGGCATGGTGGCTATGCACAAGAGGCTGATCCTAAGATTGATTATTATTTATTATTAGTGCTCAACTGATAATGTTTGCCCTCATGTGTACATGGAAACCAGAACTCAACTAATGTCTGCTGCAGGCAGGAGACAGACACATCATACTGTAGATAGGGGACTGGACAGCAGAGATTGACTAGTAATGTCTGCCTCAGGAGCAGACAGGGATGGATGGAGGCATTCTTTCCCACTAACTTAGATTTATCATAGTTACCCAGAGAAATAAAAAGATAACCTCATTCCCTCACATAATTCACCTTTCTTGATCTTGGGTGCCGGGGTGATGGAGCTGCCATTGGTGCTGGTGGCAAGACCCAGGGAAGTCACTGGTAGCTTGGGTGAGGACAACATGCTGTGCGCTCCGCTGGGTGAGTAGGAAAAGAGCGAGCCCCCGAAGCTCTGGCGCCGCCCCTCCCTGCGGTTGCTATCTATGGCTGCCTGGAGCTCATTGGGGCTGCTCAGGCCTCGTCGCTCACACTCATAGGGGTAAAGATACTTCATGTACCTGTGGACAGGGAACAGGATGACACTGGAGACAACCAGGGGATTGTCTGTCACTCTGCCACAAGCTCAGGGAGGGGAGGAGGGAGTGCATTATCTCAAGAGAGATATCTCAGGAGGGAGGTGGTGGTTATCTCAGGAGGAGGTGGGCTATCTCAGGAGGAGGTGGGCTATCTCAGGAGAAGGTGGGCTATCTCAGGAGGAGGTGGGCTATCTCAGGAGGAGGTGGGCTATCTCAGGAGGAGGTGGGCTATCTCAGGAGGAGGTGGGCTATCTCAGGAGGAGGTGGGCTATCTCAGGAGGAGGTGCAGCGCTGGCACTCACTGTGTCCGAAGTGTGAAGGCAGCGCTGGTGATGGAGGTAGGCAGGTTGAGCCCCTTGGTGATCTCCCGCCACAGCTTCTTGTTGATGACCTCCACCAGGCCGCCCTTCTCGGTCACCAGCACGTACAGCATGAACAGGTCCAGGACCTGCTTGGCCATGATGGGGATCCGGTTCACTGGCGTGCCTGCAGAATGTCAGGGAGAAGCTGCTGAGGGCTCTGGAGAGTCACGGGGGTCATGCGGGACCCCAGTGGACACACACTTGTCCTGGGTAATGAATGTGTCCCGGGCCTTGCAGAGTGCCGAGTACCATCTCTGTCCTTTCCCACTCCACACCAGGACTTTCTGTGTAGCAGCCACACACACACACACACACACACACACACACACACACACACACACACACACACACACCCTATCGTTTGTCTGGAGCTGCATCACCCTGGGCAATGCCTTTGCTTGCCTTAGTTTTCCCAAAACATTGGGGCGTGGGAGGGGTTAGAAGAGAAGCCAGCGGCCATCCTGGGGACACCCAGGAAACTTCAGGGCCCTGGTTATTCCGGTTCAGGTTCTCCAGCAACACTAGTTGCTAAACAACCACAGAATGTCCCTAGAGGCCTCCGGGCTCAGCCCTCTGTCCCTGGAGTACAGCAGACTCCAGTGAGGGTGGGGAGTGCTCTGCTAATAGGATTTTCAGTTTAAAAGGCGGCAACATCCATCTTGCATCTGGTGACACTTGGCCCCTTCTTCACTCTCCAAACCTTGCTTCTGTCATGCCCATTTCCCAAGGCTGCCAGACAGGGCCCTGCGTCTCTCTGCCAACTGGACTCCCAGAGTTTTATTGTTTTTGTTTTTTTGAGAGAGTCTCTCTCTGTAGCCCTGGCTGTCCCAGAACCACCCTGTAGCTCAGGCTTGCCTGGAACTTAGAGATCCACCTGCCTCTGCCTCCACAGTGCTGGAATTAACAGCATCACCATCTGGTGACTCCCGGAGATTGTTCTTATGCCCCCACTCAGAGCCCAGTCTTACCCGAATTCTAACTCCTGTCTGTGAAGTTCTAGGCTCAGGAGGCCTGGATCCTCACCCTTACGACCCAGCAAGTCCTCAATAGAGAACTAGAGACTGCTTGGCCTCCTCCCCAGCTACGGATACAGTGACTCCATTTCCCGGCTCCAGAGACTTCTAAGGGAAATTTGTTCCAAGGTCCCTCCTTTCTGATGCCAGAAGTCTCTACCCAAAGAAGGGACCTGTGGGTAGTAGGCTGTACTCACTGGCAGAGCGTGGTGATTGAATACCAGCTCCAAATCATAAAAAAATCTCAAAACAAAGTACTGGAGATGGCAGCGGATTTGGGGTTTTGAGGGATCCACAGGAGTTTATTGGTTTGACTTGGTGAGGGAGGCAGGGTTAAATGCCGGCTTTCCCAGCCCTTTGTGGTCAGTGGGTGCAGTATAGTGTTGAGGTCCCTGGTCTCGCTGACCCCATTATGGTGGGGGTGGTCAATAGGATGGTCAACTGTGGCCTCCAGGCAGCTGGGAGGGCCCCCGCTGCTTAGGCAGGTGGAGAATCAGGATAACAGAGGGACAGGAGATCTCTCCGGCCACACCAAGGGCAGTAGGGCTGGACCGAGTGCAGCTGGGCTCTGCGGATAGCACAGGGGCCTGCAGGCCCCACCCTGACATGGAGCGGTTAACTCAGAGGCCACTGGGCTGGGCCAGGACCAGGGGGACACAGTACCCCCTTCTCTCTGCCTTCCACTGGGCATGCCTGTGCTTACAGAGGCGAGGTCCAGGCTGGCCTCAGGTACCCTCCTGCTCATGGTTGGGCCTCAGTTTCCTCCCTTAGAACACTGGTATTGTAACGACCCAGCTGGTCCCAACCTAAGGGAGAGTAGAGTCCCCCAGGGTCCAGTCAGAGTTTGGGGAGGAGTCTGTCTTGTTCCCCCGTCACACCATCCTGCCCTGGGTGACAGACACTCACCCCGCTTCTGCATGAAGCTAAACAGGTCGTCCAGAAACTCCTTCCTCTTGGGGTCTGCGTCCAGTTCATAGAGCTGTGGACAGAGTGGGGGCCGGTCAGCAGGCCACTGGGCACGACGGACATGTCCCCCCCAGGGTGGGGAGCGGCAACAGGAACTCAGCCAGCCCCACACACCACAAGTTGTAGACAAGGCTGGCCCACCTCTAACACATGCAAGGGCCACTAACCCAGGGGTCAGAAAGGAGACAGGCTTCCTCAGTCCTGGTCCCTGAAACCCCAGGAAGGGTCCTGTCCTTCCCACCTCGCCCAGCATTAGGAAACTGAGGCAAAGGGACACTGACAGTCCCCCAACTCCTGGGCACCTGGGTCCCTGTCTTGTCTTCTGTGTAGAGACCCTCTGCCCACCCAGGCTGTGGTGGTGGGGGGTGATGAGGGGCCTGCTGTCACACGATTGTGTCCTGGGTGCCTCTGGGTACTGGGACTGAGCGAGCCACGCTGGGGGAAGTGGGGCAGAGATAATTAGAATGCTCAGCTGAATACCAGCCTTCAAATTAACCACCAGGAATGCAGCTGGCTGGACTGTGGGGGGCCTTGAAACCACCAATTATACCTGGGTCTGCATAATCCATCATTTAGTCTCCAAAAGCTTGGTGGGAGCCTCAGAGAGGACAGCGGGGGGCCGTCCCCAGACCATCCTTCCAACAACCCCTGCCCCCCCCAGGACTCAGTTTATCCATCTGTTCAATGGAGACCATGGACAGAATGGGCAACCTTCCTAGACAGGAGTGAGAAGTGCAGGCCTCTGCCCAGGGTGGCTGTCAGCTGCCCAGCTGCCGGGCTTTGTCTGCGCCCCACCCTGGGCCAGCCAGCGCCAGACTGGCCGGCCCACATTCCTAAGTCCAAGGAGGCCCCATTCTCCCTCTCCAGGCTGCTTGAGGGGTGTGGGGCTTTGCAGGTAGCCTGGGCCACCCTCCCAGCACAGGCCCTGTGGGTGCCACACACAAGCACCCAGCCAGCAGGAATCCTCCACACCTCCCCAGGGGGGTTCTGTCTCCGCTGGTGGGGCGTAACAGTGCAGATCCAAGGGTGTGTGCCCGGTACACAGCAATCATTTATTACATACAATTTGATTTCCTCAAGGGGCTACCTGGGCAGTGCGGGGATGGGGAAATTATGGGCAGATGTATGGCTGGGGCACGGTCTGAGCCCCCACCACTGGAAAGATAGGAAGAACGGAATCGGGGTCCTTTTCCTGGACAAGGGGCAGTGTCCAGAGTCCACCCTCCTGGGCTTGGCCTCCGCCACGAGACACCATTAGAGCTTCCCTTCTCAGTTTCCCTAACTTCACTGAAAAGCACAAGACAAACGAGCAGCTGTCTGAGGGTATGGCTCAGTGGGTGGAGCGCTCACCCACACTCAGCACCCCATAAACGGGGCGTCTTTGTGGTGCACACTTGTCTTTCTAGAGGTGGAGGCAGGAGGGTCGGGAGTTCCAAGCTAGCCTGGGCTACACGAGACCCTGTCTCAAAAGGAAACAACTGACACCCACAAATCCACCGTTTTATCTTGTGCTTCAAAGCCTTGGGGAAGGGAAACAGGCTGAGCGCTGTGAGCAGCTACTTCACAGGAGCACGCCGTCCATCCCTGTTCTAACAGACGCCAAGGGACCAATGGCTGACGGCAGGACCTGGTCAGCCTTCGGCAGGGACAGGACATCAATTTAAAGCCATAAAGGGGGACCCACGGGGACCTCCCAGCTGCCTGTGGGGGAAGGACCAACAACAGCCTGGCATCATAAAGATCGCCCTCCTGGAGGCTGGGCTGTCCTCTGGGAGGGGCGTGTCCTACCCTGGAGAGCAGACTCTAGGGACAGCACCCAGCTCCGGCCCGGGGCAGTAACCAGTGTCCAGGCCCTCCTGTCTGCTAGGCCCAGCACCGGCAGAGATTTTGTGCCTGGTTTTTCTGTCTGGAATCAGACAGAGCACACAGCAGTTGTCATTAAATACGCAGGATTTCTCAGGCCTCGGTGAGTGTTCCACTCCCGGCCGTGTGGTTCTGGCCCCCATAACCTGGATCTGCAAACTGGCTTCAGGTTCCCGGATAGAGGTATACATCGGGCAGTTACGAAGCGCACACGCCCTTTCTCATGCTCTACAACCCTGACTCACACGGCCCAACCTCCCCCTCTCATCAAGGACACCTTCTGGTCTGTCTGGGATTCTGTGGGTTTTGTTTTTGTTTTTCTAAGAAAGAGTTTCTCTGCCTAGCCCAGGCTGTCCTGGAACTCACAGAGATTCCCCTGCCTCTGCCTCCTGAGTGCTGGGATTAAAGGCGTGCTCCACTACCTGGCTCCTGTTTTTTCCTTCACAGGGACTTTTCCACTGTTTTTTGTTGATGGTGGTGATGAATTGTTCAAAAATGATCTAACCTGGGCTCCTGGCAACCCTCTTGTTCATCCCCCTGCAGGTGACGGGCCTGAATAGTAACAACCGTTCCTTCCAGACTTGGCTGACACTGGGGTCCAGATGCCCATGGTCACATCCCTCCTCTGGGTTTCTGTTCTGACCACACCTGGGCGGCCAGGGCCATTCCCACAAAGGCCTAGGGTGGTGCCTTCAGAGCCGAGGGGCCCCAGCTGTCCCCAGCCGTAAAAAGAGAGAGAGAGAGAGCGAGAGAGACTGCCCTGTGTGTACATGTGTGGGAGGCCCCTGAGAAAACCTTTGTCCCCCAGACTGTGGCAGCCCATGCCCCCTGCTGGCTCCCCAGGGCTCCAAAGTCCACAGGGCCCCACCTGGGACGGGTGCCAGGTAGGGTGGACCCCAGGCATAAAGACACTGAGTAGGCCCTGGCTTGGCCTGGGTTTGACACTCTGGGCTCTGTGTTGAGTACATGCCTGGCTGAAAAGTTTTGGTCTCTCTCTCTCTCTCTCTCTCTCTCTCTCTCTCTCTCTCTCTCTCTCTCTCTCTTTCTCTCTCTCCTTCCTCCTCCTCCTCCTTCTCTACCCCCTGTGCTGGGACCACAGGTGGCAGCCACCCCAACTAAGGCTTTTTAAAGGCCCATTCACACCTGCTGTGAGAACTAACCCTCTTTTCCTCTTTAGTGGTGAGAAAATGTGGAGCAGATTTGAGTCAGCACCCAGGTCAGCAGGTGAACGGACAACCCAGGAAAGCCATCTGGGGACACAGAGACCTTGCAGGCCATTGGGGACTGCCCAATTAGTGGGAATAAATGAATTGGTGAAAGCGAACTGAGTCTCCAGTGTGCACCCCTCTGTGTGGAGTTTTTTTTAAAGGGTTTTCTTTGGCCAGACAGTGGTGGCCACACCTTTAACCCCAGCACTTGAGAGGCAGAGCCAGGAGATCTCTGAGTCTGAGGTCAGCCTGTCTGCAGAGTGAGTTCCAGGACAGCCAGGGCCACACAGAGAAACCCTGTCTCAGAAAACAAAGAGGCTGGAGAGATGGCTCAGAAATTAAGGCTGCTCTACCAGAGGTCCTGGGGTTCGTTTTCCAGCCCCCATGTGGAGGTTCAAAACCATCTGTAACTCTAGTTCCAAAAGACCTGATGTCATCTTCCAACACTGGAGATCTCTCTCTCTCTCTCTCTCTCTCTCTCTCTCTCTCTCTCTCTCTCTCTCACACACACACACACACACACACACACAATTTTAAAAACCTGCCTTTTTTGGGAAAACATTATGCATATAAATCTGAGATCACAGATAATCACATACCTCTTCACATACCTCTATCTACTTCCAGAACATTCGACCACACACACACACACAACCCCACTCTACCCCTTCTCTAGCCCCTGACACCCATGTTCCTACACTTCTCAATTCCATATTGGTCTACTCGGGTATTTTCACACCTCTGAGGCCATTTGTGTCTGGGTCTTATACTGAGCACAGTGTCCTCATGTCCACATTGTAACGTGGGGGGGGGGCCCTCAGTCAGTCCTGTTCCTGGCTAAATAATATTCCAGTATGTGGATGGACCACACGCGTGTCCATCATCCATCTGTCTCTGAGCTGCAGGAACCTTTATCCTCTCCACATTCTTTGAGGATCTTGACTATTTTGTGTCTTTTGGATCCTGGATAAGACATGACTGGTAACAATGTCTCTAACCAACATCCAAACAATGGCCGTGATATTCCTCCCTGGCCTGCATAGACTCCAAACCCCGCCAGGACAGTCCCATAAGCATTTCTTCCTTCTCTCCTGCCCATGGGAGAGAGGTCTAAACCAACTTCAGCACTGGGTCCCGTGTCCCCCTCCCTACAGCCCAGTCTGCTGTCCTTCAAGCTCACAGTACTTGGCCACAGCAGCCTCTTGGACATCTCTATATAGCCCTGGCCCAGGCTCTTTGCATTGTCTGGCCCTCCCACCATGTCCCTGCTCAGTGAGGGAGGCCCCAGCACAAAGATGACTCAGCACTGGAGGCAGTCCAAAGCCTCCCCTGAGCAGACACGCCCAATTCTGCCACTGAGGAGTATTCAGGATTCACCTGGAATCCACTCTTCACTTGAGGAAACTGAGGCAGAGGTGATCTTTGAATGGCAGGATGCCAAGGACCAGCTGAGCATTCCACTGATTCTTTTCCATGAAGACCTAGGGTGTGGTAATACACATCTATCATCCTAGCACTCAGGAGACTGAGGCAGAGGATGGCCATGACCTCCAGGCCAGCCAGGGCTCCATCTCAGCATAGAGTGGTCAAAGCAAGAGAGTCAGGAGTTCAAGGCTAGACCGAGCTACACAGTGAGTTTGAAGCGAGCCTGTGCTATATCAGGCCCTGTCTTAAAACACAAAATAAAGTAATAAAACCAAAAAAAAGGTATTTTCCCAGTGGGAAGGGGAAGGGAAAAGACTGGTCATACATATCCTAAGAGTCAGAGCCATAAAGACGCCTGAGATAGACCGCATGGTCAAGAAACCAATAGAGGAACCAACAGAGACAGCAACTGGATGGGTGGGCACCGACTCAGCAGTATCCCATCTGCTTGTCTCTGCATGCCTCAGTTTACCCACCATGGCATGGGTCCACAGGGGCCAGGAGGTAAGAGAAGGCAGCTGGCCAGAGTGCAGGGAAGTCAAGTTGGAAATCTGGGGTTGTTATATGAGGCCAATGATATATGGTTATACATTTATAACTACACAAAAGGACCAGGCCAGCAGCGATGCTAAACTAGAACATTGGGAAGATGGGGTAGTCTACTGATGGCAGAAGATGGAACACTGAGGCAGACTAGGGGTGTTCAACAGGGTGGGGCCCCGCCTAGAATCCCCAGTGAGGGGCTGGGGGCGTGGTCAGGGTGGAGCCCCGCCTAGAATCCCCAGTGAGGGTCTGGGGGCGTGGTCAGGGTGGAGCCCCGCCTAGAATCCCCAGTGAGGGTCTGGGGGCGTGGTCAGGGTGGAGCCCCGCCTAGAATCCCCAGTGAGGGGCTGGGGGCGTGGTCAGGGTGGAGCCCCGCCTAGCATCCCCAGTGAGGGTCTGGGGGCGTGGTCAGGGTGGAGCCCCGCCTAGCATCCCCAGTGAAATGTGGGAGGTGGTCATGAGTAAACAGTTAAGTTACTAGACTCTGGATCTCTTCGCAGAAATTAATGTTGGGGAATGGAGGCACCAGGAACCCTGATTCAAGGGCATGATGAATGTGCTACCCCTGCTGCCCCAGCTCTCTTTGAGTTCTTTTATCCACATGGTGGCCTCAGGGTGCACCTGAGGATTAGGGGCTTCCCCTCCAAGCTGGCCACCGGGCTCTTTCATTTCCCGTCAGTTCTGTGGGCACTGGGGGCCAGCTCTGGCTCTCAGGAAATTGGGGAAGTGATTCTGGGCTGGGTCAAACATCTGTCTATTAAGAAGCTGCCTTCTACAGAGGCTGGCCCCTCGCCCCTCGAACACACTAGGTGCCTCACCCACGAGGCACAGATATTAATAGCCCTTCTGAAATGACCACTCAGAGCCACAGGAGCGGCTGCCACAGATGCTGGCCCCCGGGTTCCTGACTGCAGGGGAACTTGCAGACCTCCAAGGCACCTTTCTCTACTGAGTAGATGACAAGTCTGATCAGAGGCTACCTGTGGAGGGAGGGGGCTGTACCCAGAGCTTTCAGGTTGAGGACAAGACACACGTAAAAGGTCAAGCCCTGGGACTGGAGAGATGGCTCAGCGGTTAAGAGCACTGACTGCTCTTCCAGAGGACCGGGGTTCAATTCCCAGCACCCACATGGCAGCTCACAACTGTCTGAAGTTCCAGTTCCAGACAAACACCAAGGCAAATAAATAAATGAGCCCCAAGAAGACCTCTCTAAACCCCAATACAGAAGTAAAATAAACTGAGCAAGAGCCGATTAGGTAAGGGCAGTGCCTGGCACCTGGAGCATGCCAGAAGATGTCAAGGATCAGAAAGATGCCAAGCAGTGTAGCACAACTTGGTGATCCCAGCTACTGGGGAGGCTGAGGCAGGAGGATTACAGTAACTCCAGGATGGCCTGGGACACGTAGTGAGACCAAAATGTAGAGTGGAAAAAAAAATGTACTTAGGCGTGGTCAGATTGGACCCTGCCTAAAATCCCCCAGTGAGGGCTGGGGGTGTGGTCAGGGTGGAGCTCCCAGTGTCTGGTTTCTCTATCTATATTCCTGTACAGTCCCCCCCCACCTGAAATCCTACTTCCTAGTTGGCCATTATGAACTTAAGGGCCCCTGGCTGTCACACTGGATTCTCAGGACAGGCTTTGGGGATAGGTGTCCCTTTCCCTGACTGCACAATAGGAGATACAGAGACTGGAACTTATATCCTAAGACAGAAATGGCTTATATCCTAAGACAGAAATGGGGTCCCACTTTCCATTTAGAGTTCCTGCAGGTGTGTCCCCATATTGTGAGCCGAGGGCAGGTGAAATCCAGCCCGAGAGGGTGGCTCCAAACATCCACTTCCTGCTGCAGGGAGATCCCAGCACATGCTAGCAACAGTATCTCTGCAAAATGCAGGGTGGATAAACATGTACGCAGCAATGGCGCCCATTCCATGCTCTATGCCTTTGCTAGGGGACTGGACGAGAAGGCAGACACTCATTAACCAGATCCTGACCCAAGTGTCAGCAGCTAGCTGTGCTCTAGATGTCAGTCCTGTTTTATAAAGAGGGAAACTGAGGCTGGAGGAGGAAATGAGTGGATGGTGAGTTAGGGGGAGGATGTGGCCTTGGGGACAGACAAGATGGCAGGTGAATAAACTGCCCTCCCCCGCCAGCACGGCCTAGGGTGACAGGATAAATGTCAGTTTCCTAACCCTTGGCCCCCATCTGGCAACACTCCAGGCCAAGCGTGTGGCTCTAGGGTTCTACCAACAGGATTGAGAGAGCCACATATCAAGATACACAAAAAGCCACAAATCACCCAGCTTGAATGGAGATGCTGGCTGCAGCTGGGCACACAGCTGGCTCCCTAAACCAGGCCTGAGGACACGCCTATTTCCCCCAGACAGGCCCACCCCACCTGCCTGCCCAGTGCAGCCCACAGGGTTCCCTACAGCAGGGCTCTTTTTTGGTGTTTTGTTTAAAAGCGTTTCTCTGTGTGGCCCTGACTATCCTGGAACTCGCTCCCTTAGAAAACAAGGTTCTTCTACGATCTGGGGAGCTATACAGAAATATGACTAGGAAATACAGGCACTGTGGGATTCTAGGCAGGCTGGCCTTGAACTTATAGAGATCCACCTGCCTCTGCCTCCCTCCCAAGTGCATGCCACCTTACAGCAGGGTTCTAGAATGTGGCTCCACAGTATACAGGAAGGTTCTCCACTAATACAGAAACTGGCCAGGACTCAAGCGCACATGAAACAGAACTTACAAAGGACCCTGGAGGTCCACTCCTGCCCAGCTAGTCACCTGATGAAGCAGCTTCCCGACCTCTGGTCATCACCTCCCCAGTGCTGGGGTGACACACCACACAAGCCACCGTGAGCTTGCTGGCTGTTCCGCCCACTGAGTGCAAGCTCCCTTTGTCTGTGCTGGTCTGAGATGAGAATCACTGTGTAGGCCAGCTTCAAAATGGCAATCCTTAGCCAGGTAGTGGTGGTGCAAGCCTTTAATCCCAGAATTCAGGAGGCAGAGGCAGGAGGATCTCTGTGAGTTCGAGGCCAGCCTGGTCTATAGAGCGAGTTCCAGGACAGTCAGGGCTACACAGAGAAATTGTGTTTCAAAAAAAAGAAAAAAAAAAAATCCAAAATATAAATAAATTTTAAAAAGTGGTGATTCACCTTGCTCAGCTGCCTGGGCTGAGACTGGGTGTGTGTGAAGTAGGGTTACCGAGACACCAAGCTGTAATGGGGAGGGGGGCACTGTCTCACACACACCCTTGTCTGAGTGGCAGGGACAGTGCATATCTACCAGTGCCTGGTCTCTGACCGGAAGCAGATCCCCAGAGGTGGCCAGGGAGCTGACCCTACTAGCCCGCCATCCACCCCTTCAAGGACCCACAGACCCTGGCCTGGCCCTGACCACAGGGCAAGGCCGTGTCCCCAGGCCTGGCCCTTCAATGGACACATTAGTTACCGTTTAACCCTGTGACCCCCAATTGTCCCCTGGCCATGCGCAGCCAGGCGAGCCAAGAAGGGGCGGGCCACCGCCACCCCATGCATGCCACCCACCAGGCCACACTGGGCTGTTCCTGGGCTAGTTCTGACAATGGAGGAGCTTGGTCATGCTTGACAGCCATCAGGGGCCACACTGGGGACTAAGAGCTGTCTTTCCAAGTGACGTGTCTGCAAGTGATGTATGTGTCTGCTACCTACAGCCTGCAGTCCCTCTTGCTGTCTATATAAGATGACAGCCCCCCAAAAAAACCAGGCCTCAGTAGCAAGCAGAGAAACGAGGGAGGGGGGTGTTGGTCAAGCAGAGCCCCACCCAGGCTGGTGTGGGCAGAGGGGCTCAGCATGGTTCCAGGAACACCTCAGTTAGCACGGCACTGCCTTAGTCTGCCTAATGCAGGCCCACGTGGGAAGCGGCTGGCAGCTGACCTGTATGTGCCCAGGGCGTTTTAGAACCAGTGACCAGAACCACTTGACCTGCAAGGTGATGGTTAACAGTATCTCACTGCTACCATGTTCTCAGGCCAGGGTGGGCACACACCTTACCCTGGAGGTGCACACAACAGACACATAGATACACAGACACACATAGATTCAGACACATGCAGAGCACACATAGACAGACACATAGATCCACATACATACTCACAGACACATGCACAGATAATCACACAGACACACACATAGATACACACACTGGCACAGGCATATACCCATGGATACCAGGCATACACACAGACACATAGACACGTGCACAGACACACACACAGACACACACACTGACTCGTAACTGGCCCAAGGGACAGATCGCACAAAGACACTAGAAGATTTTCCTGTGTGGCTCGGCGTGGTCCCTGAAACCATAATCACAAAAGCCATGGAAACCGCCCAATAAGCCCAACACTGCTCTGTCCCCACGTCCAGTGCAGACTCAGCCACCACACCCTCCTGGGGATGGCAGCTTTGGGGACACCGCTCCCTCTGTCACGGCGTGTATTATTAGAAAGCGTGGGGCGGGACACTGCTTGGCAACGGGTCACAGGGTGAGGAGCTTGGCCGCCGGCGGTGACCCGGTGGCCGAGTTGGCGGCATAGGGACCAGATAAGGTTCTTCCGGCTGAGTCAGCGTGGTTCCCGGGGGTTGGCACGGGCCGGGGCTCGGTGCCAGGGCGGGCTGGCGGGCGGGCGGGCGGGCGGGCACCCTCTTGTGCCTGCCACAGCTCGATGGCTCAGTGCCAGTAGCCACGAGTGCTTTGATGAGGTTGCCTGGGGGCTTCCCGCCCGGCCGCCATTGACACCTCCAGTCCCTGATTCCCCAGCACGGGGGACTCCTGAGCCCCAGGAAGACTCTGGGCTGGGGCTGGGCGCCAGCACTGGCTGTCAGCCCGGAGATAAACATGCCCCAGACATCGGCACGACAATAACAACCGTGATGCTGCCCTCAGATGCAGGAGGCTTCTGCCTGGTGCACCTTTCTCTCCAGAACATGGTAGCCTGCCCATCACCTTCTGCCCCGCTGATCCATCCACTCCACCGAGAGGCCTCCCAGCACCTCCCTCCTCCACTGCACACCGAGGCTAATTCTGGTTTTCTAGAATGTTCTCCTTGAAGTAGACCCTGTTTTTCTTGCCTGGTTAGTGGACTCTTGAGACACTCAACAAAGCCCATAACCATGTCCCTTCCCCTGCAGCCCTGTGTCCCCTAGGCAAGACAGGGACAATAGACCCACCTTCTCCCTAGTCCCCACGCCTGTGGCCCTGGAGGGCTCACAGGTCATTGAGAAATGGAGCACGTGTGAGCAACCAGCTCTGGAAACTATCACAGCCATGAAAGTTCTGCCTGGGGCAGACAGGCCAGGTGACAGGGCCGTGCACACGTGAGGTGAGGCTGCTACAGACAGACAGCCTGTCAGGCTGCCTCAGCTCCCACCCTAACACCTGGCTGGCCTCCATTTCCCTGTGTGGGAGGAGGGCCCTCTGGCCAGAGGCCTCCCTGGAGGCTGTATCTTCCTCTCTAGTAGAATGCAGTCTGCTGTTCTGGAATTAGAAATAGACTCATGAGAAGAGGTAAGGGGCTGGAGAGACGGCTCAGAGGTTAGGAGCACTGACTGCTCTTCCAGAGGACCTGAGTTCGATTCCCAGCATCCACATGGTGGCTCACAACCATCTATAATGACATCTGATACCTCTTCTGTACACTGTATACATAATAAATACATATTTTTTTTAAAAAAAAAAAAAGAGAGAGAGAAGCTTACAACAACAGTGAGCCACCCCAGTCCAATACCCCCATCCAGACCACATGCCCATACAAAGGAAATAAGGAAATAGGAATTTTTTTCATGTGTTGGGGCTAGAAAGGGAGGGTGGAGGGACCCCAGCTCTCTGGAGACTGATCTGGGAGGATAGAGAGCCAGCCTGGGCTACAGCACCAGGTTCTAAGGTCTAAATGTGAGAGCGATGCTAGACCCCTGACCTGCGGGGACTCACTGTCTCAGTGAGGGAAGGAGAGGTTCAGTGAGGCCACCAGCTTTTTCTAAAACCCGGCAGTCATCAGTCCGGTGTCCCTCCATCTACCCTGGGCCGGAATCTGAAGAGGGCAGGGGGCAGTGAGTCCTTCCTACATGGGACTATCCTGTGCCTCAGTTTCCCCTCTACAGTACCTTCCTTGTAGAACAAATGAGGATCGGATCCCACTAACTTTTCTCAGGAACCCACTATATAGCTCAGGTATGAACTTCTGCCCTCCTGCCCCAGACGCCCAAATGCTGAATGACAAATGTGGACCACCACGTCTGAGGCAGGAACCCAGGGAGGGCCTCAGGCGTGCTAGGCCAGAGCTCTATCCTGTTTATTTACTTCTGAGATAGAAGTCTGCTCTGTAGCCCAGGCTGGCTTTGAACTCCTCCATGCTCCTGCCTCAGCCTCCCTTGTAGTGCTGTGACAGGCATACACTACCACAGTGGGCTTCCTTTCTGCATTTCTAAGGTCAGGCACGGGTTATGCAGTGGGCAGGGGGTGATGGGCGAGGGTGTGAAGAATAGGCCTCTGCACACCGGGATCTCGGATAGACAGCTGCCATCCACACAACCCCTAATAGGCACCTTTGGATTACCATTCTAACTAGCAATTTCACTCCAAGAGGAACAAGAATAAACTCATGGAAAGCCGCGGGGCCAAAAAGGTGAAAGAGCTCAGCATCCAGCACAGATGGGCAGACAGGCAGAGCAGTCCATCCACGGCAGAGGACTGTAAGCCAGGAGCACAGACAGGGACACTGTTCTGCCCAGTGGGAGATCCTGACAGGACAGGCCCCGAGGTGTGGGTCACTGCCACGCAAGTGTCCAGACAGGGGACACAAGATTGTCGGAGTTGTGTAGGTGACAAGTAGTGACCATGTTGTGGGGGAGACTGAAACATTCTGAACTTGATAAGAGTTCTGTTTGTTTATGATCTGTGAATGAGCTAAAAGCCAGGACCGAGGAGGCTGAGGCAGGAGAGCAGCCCCAGGCTACACAGCAAGGCTCAGCCTCAAAAGACCCAGGTGTGTGGCACACGCCTTTAATCCCAGCACCCAGGAAGCAGAGGCAGGCAGTTAGAAGCCAGCCTGGTCTATAGAGTGAGTTCCAGGAGAGCCAGGGCTACACAGAGAAACCCTGTCTCAGATAAACAACAAAACTCCTCACAAAAGACTGCCAGCTTGAAAAAAATCACAGCAAGGTCACTCACTCCAAGCCCGGGTGTGGCCAAGGGGGACAGGAAGGCTGCAGGATGTACGTCCAAATGCCAGGAGGCCCAGATCCTAATCATAGCCCTGCCCTTGCCTGTATTCCCTCCTCAGACCCGCAGCCCAGGGCGGATCCCAGCTGTCTAGGCTCAGCTGGTGGAAGCCATCTGTGGCCAAGACTGGGAAGGAAGACACAGACAGTGCCAAGTGGCCGGCCAGCCAGCACTGCCATGTGCCAGGAAGGGAGTGGGGCAGACGCCAGAGTCAACACAAGGCCAGGCCTGGGGCTCACATCCATGGAGCTGGCTGGACTGCTGTTGACACTGGCCGCTCAGGGGCCAGGCCAGCAGGGCAAAATGTGGAACCTTCCACGAAGGTAGAGAAGGAGTCCCGGACCACAGCACTGGCTGGGCTAACATCATCCACCAAATCCATAAGGCCACTTGGCCCCTAACACCCAGTGCTCACCCAGGACTTCTGCACGGCTCTTTTTTCCCAGAATCCTCCTTTCTCAGCCTCCCCAGCCATAGGGGTGACAGAGGCATGCCAGCCTCCCTCGCTTTCTATGTGGGCCCATGGGATTTGAACGCAGGACCTCTTGTCTACACTGTAAGCGAGCCGTCTCCCCAGCGCTCACAATACATTTCTCTGTGTCTGATGGACGCTGGTGTTTTTCTCTATTCGCCCATGAAACCAAATAGGAGCTGAGGCTCCTTGCTCCCTCGGCCCTCAGTTTCCCCATCTCCAGCTGACCAACACCCCTCCCAGGCTTTGTCTCTGCATGACCTCTGACCCTGACCCAGGATATCCCCCAGAATGATCCTGACAATGGTCTTGAGGGCTTCCTTTGTCTCTCTGCACTGAGGGCTGGGGTCAGGGCAGCCACCCCAAGCCTAGCCAGTGCGGAGCATGTACAGGCAACACCTACAGATCTGTGACCAAAGCCTGCGACACAGTAGGACAGGGATGTCTAACTTGCTTGGCACTGGGGTTTATAGGGACTAAATTCCAGGGGCACTGGGCAAATGTCAGGAGAATTTATAAACTCAACTTGTCCTCAAGACAGCAGCAGGCAACCCAGCTGAAAAGCACACGCCTTGAAAACCCACAACTTACAGCCTCTCTCTGGATGACAGGCCTGACGGCTCCTTTGTGAAATGCGTACAGAGTGGCTCGGGCTACTTTCTGTACCAGACCAGGGAAACTGAGGCACAGAACGAGGGGAAATCCTCCCCACACCCAGCCAAACACAAACACTTTCATGTGTAGTGAGAACCTCCTGGGGGATGGGAGGCAGGTCTTTAAGCCCACAGCCACCTCAGGGCCTAGGGTGGGACAGGGTCACACCCAGGAGCATGACGTCGATTTGACAGGTCAACTGGCAGGCTGCCCAAGAGAGAAGCAGACACAGGGCGAGGCCACCCCACCTGCCTGGGTCCTGTCTCAGCAGGCCCTAGGAGGGCACAGAGGGTTAATAGGGCCGGCCTCTCCATTCCTAGAAACTATTCTTTGTGCCCCAGGGCCTTTGCACGGCTGTCCCACAACTACCTAACTTTAGCCTCCTTGGGCCTCAGCTCAATGGCTTTCCAGGCTTTTCCTCAGCACTCCCCTCTCACCCCCAACAGCAGAGCTCAGGTCACCTCCTGAAGACATTTCCATCAGCTCTGTCACCCAAGGAACATCTGGAATTTCAGCCAACCTCTAGGGACACATCTTGGCCACACAAGACTTGGCCCTGGAGCCAGCCCGGGAGCTGATTTCCACCCTGGCCACACACCCAGGGGTCGGCTGGGCCAGCTGGCCAGGCTGGAATGCAGGCCCCAGCCGGCAGGCCAACCATCTGGTTTCCATTGGCCAGCCTACTTCAAAGGCTCCCTGCTGGCCACTTCCTCCAGCTTGGCTGCCTGCAGGGGAGGGCCAGGGCTGATCTGAGCTTCCTCCATGCCCCTTCTGAGCCCAGGAAACCTATGTGAGGGTTCCACAGACACCCCCTGCCTAGTGAAACAACACACCAACACACCAGCACCCCTGGGATCCTCCATCCACCAAGAGCCTCAATGCTCTGGCTTCTGCACATTCACAATTCTGCAGTCACCAACTGTCCCTCAGCATCACCTCGGACCAGCATGGCCATGGAGCCCTAGCTCCCCAGGCACTGAAGCCCAGGTCACGCCCCCAGTGAACCCCACAGCTCTCCAGAACTGGACTCCAGATCTTTGTTTCAGGTCACCAAGCCAACTTTACACACGAGTGTGTAAACCAGAGATGGAAGTGAGGCCCCTAGCCATCTCTCCAGCCCTCTCCATGTCATTTCGAGGCAGGGTCTCTCACTGACTCAGCTAGGCTGCCGGCCAGGGACCCTCCTGTCTCAATCCCCCAGCAATGGGGCTGCAAACACATACAACTGTGCTGTGAATACATGGATGCTGGGAATCTAAACCCAGTCCTGATGCTCCTTACCATCCCCCAACACAACAAGTCACCTTTCCACCCAAGAGAATGCCCAGAGCCCCACACTGTTCTCAAAGATCCTGGTACCCAGTGTTCCCCCGGTGCCTCGCCCTGGTCTATGTACCTCAGTCATACACAGGATCTAAGCTGGCCTCCCCAGGATCCTGCGGTGTGTCCGATCGGGCAACAGGACTGAGGTGTGTGTGGGTGATTGAAGGGCTGGACCCAAGCACATGTCCCTACCTGTTTGAACTGCTCTTCAAACGTCCAGTCTCCGTGGTCTGGTGGTGGCATCTGGGATGCTGTGTGAGTGGGCTGGGCCGGGCTAGGTCCTAGGCGCTCAGGGCCACCCAGCATCCTGGGACCACCATCTCCGCGAAAAGCCTGAGCAGGGTGGGCCTTTTGGGTGAACAGGCCTGCAGAACTCAGGCTGACGGACCCTGGCCCCAGGCCCTCCTCCTCCTCATCTTCCTCAAATTCATCCTCATCTTCCTCCTCCTCTTCCTCTGCCCCCAGTTCTTCCAGTTCTTGGTCTTCCCACTTGGGCTTCCTGCAGTGAATCAGGGCACCCTCAGTCAGGAGAGACAGGCAGGCACCACATTCTCTTAGTGGGAAGGCTAGGCCTACTCGCTGCCCCTGCCTCAGTTTCTCTCTCTGCAAACAAGAGCAGCCATAGCGGTCTCTCAGGACACCAGGCAGGCCCCGGCCACATCCCACTCTACCCCCAGTGGATTAAGCTCTTACAAAGGGCCCTAATCAATCTTCTCAAAGGTTCTTGCCCCAGGACCTTTGCACGTGTGGCTGAGCACCAGCCTCCCTGTAAACACCTCTCCGTCTTTCTTCAGGTACCTTCAGGTATAACTCGCACCCCTCCTCCACAACTCAAACTAATTTTCTTGGCAGCATTTGGCACAAGCCCAGAGCACAGCCGTGCAGCAAACCCTCAAGGAACACTCAGCCGTGCATCATCCCCTCGGTAACCCTCAAATGCACGAAGAAACACCAGCCACTGCTGTCCCCAACCCCAACTCACATGTCATCATCAGAGCCCAGGTCCAGCAATTGTCCATCTCCTTCGGTGTGCCCTGGTCCCTCCTGACCTCTTCCATGCAGGGTGGGTGAACTCAGAGTTCCTTCACGGGCTGGGTCTTCCTCTTCAGAGCCAGGAGGTCCATCTTCAGAGCTACCAGGAGAAGACGGATGTCCCAAGCCAGCGGCAGCGGCTCGCATGGCAGCCAATGCGGCCATCTGGGTCCTATGCATCCTGGCATTCTCGGGCTCCCTGTCCTCATCCGTCATGACGGTCCGAGCCCGGGCACTAGTGGGCTCGGGCGGTGGGGGTGGTGGGGGCTGCCGGGCCTCCAGTTCCTGCCTGGCACGCTGTTGCCTCTGAATGAGCGTCTCCATCACAGCCTGCAGCTTCATGGCCCTACGGGCTGGGCCACCCCGGGCACCAGGGGTGGGCGGTGGGGGTGGCCCCTTCGGGGAAGGGTCTTGGCCGCACTGCAGCGTGAGGACCTCGGGGTAGCCGGGACAGTGCAGGGTGGTGACCGGCAGGGGCTGCTGACTCAGGCTGAGGGCTGGTGGGGCATGCCAGGGGCGACCAATGGGCTCCTTGTCACGTCAGGCACCCAGGGGCAGAGGCTGCTGTCAGGCTCATTCAAGTATTTGTAGACTCCTGGGAGACACAGCAAGACATGAGGTCAGAGCACATCTGTGCCGCACAAACACATCCTTCCTCCCCAGCAGAGGCTGCCAGGAGAAGCCCTCACTCCCGCTCAGGGCACGCCCTTCCCATCCACCTGTCTGCAGGTTCCTGGGGACCAGTCACTCAGTGGGTGCCTAGGGTGCCCTAGGTCAGGCCCACTGGGGAACACCTGGGTTATTGTCCCATAAGCAGAACCGTGGGGGAGGGGCTCGGGCTCCTTGTTTTCTAATTGGCCGCATCCCTGTTCTAGACCCCAGAATGCCTCTGGGTTCTGGATTCTGACGCCAGGTTCTACATGTTGCTTGGCTTGAGAGGCCCTGGGAACCCTGGCCAAGACTGCGGACTTCCTGTACACAAGCCCTAGACAAACGTGCCCCCTCACACCTCGATTTCTCAGAGATGCCTCAGCCTGCCTCCAGGCCTTGATCTGTCTACCTATGTGGCATCAATGGCCACAGTGTCACACTTGGGAGGAACAGCTGAGGGTGGGCACCAAGCAGGTATGGAAGAGGGGAGCAATGGGGGGCAGAAGCGGTCTGTTCTGCAGATGGAGACACCAAAGTCAGGCGGTCACCCAGGCTGGGGTTGGCTGGGGATCAGCAGAGGACACAGGTCTGGGGTCACCAGTTTGTAGGTCTTCAAGGGGGTAAATGTCCTAGAATATGGCACTCTGTTGCCAGCTAGGGGGCCAGCACAAGAGGATCGAGATCCCACCTTGTCCCAGGTTACAACCTTGATCCCCACATAAGCCACCAATAAAACAACGGGAGGGACCCAGGAAACCTGAAATCCAGGGACCATGGGGGAAGGAAAAACTTAGTTCACTTTCCAGACATATGGTCAAAGAGGCCACCCTTGGCCTAACCTGAACCCCAAAGCCCATACCTGACCCCCTAGGGTATGAGGCTCCTCCTCAGCTAAGGGGTCTTGGCTGCTGCTCACACACTAAGGACCTTCTGGTCACCTGGCCCTTCCACCCACTCTGCAGAGCAGATATTTAGTCTCCATGGTGAATTGGGAAGTCTGTGGTCCCCTTCCCTAGACATCTGGCCACTGAAACCATGGGACTTCCAGCAGAACTGCGGCAGGTGGGTGGCTCCAGGGGACCCCTAGTCAGTTTAGGATCCCTCCCACAGGAAGATTTCAGAGGCCTGGGCACTGGAGAGTCCATCCCAGCCTCAACACACACACACACACACACACACACACACACACACACACACACACACACACACAGAGCCCCTCCACATCCTGCGGCTCCCAGTCACCCTCACCCCACCCCACCCCTGTCCACCAGACCCAAGAACTGCTGAACGGGACATTTCTGGACACTGTCTGGCTTGGTCCATCACCCTTCCCCCACCTCTGACAACTTGGAACTGAGCACACCTCCCTACGGAAACGCACAAAGTGACGCCCCCTCTTTGGGGTGGGGTGGGGAACACATAAGGAAAAGGCTGGAGGAAGCCCCTCTCCCAGACTCCCGGCCCCCCTCCCGGCCCGCTCGGTTTAATGACCCTTCCTGGTCGAGGGTTGGGGGAGGGGTACAGGGCAGGCCAACAAGGCTCCGGCTCTAGTGGGTGGAGGAGGGTAGGTAGGTGGGAACCCCAGAGCTGCCCCTAGGCCAGCCTGGAATCCCCCCACCCTCCAAGGGTACCATTACCCCTAAGCCGATGTTGCCATTCTTGGAGAGCCCTCCCGCCCAGCTCTTTGTCCTTGGCCCCCACCCTCAATTTATGACATTCTCAGAGACAGAGGGGTCAACCAGGACTTGGTGGCTGGTATTGGGGGGGGAATCAGGCTGGGGTGGGGGCTGGGAAGATACCCAGAGCCACACCCTCATCCCCACCCCCAGGCGTCAGGACAGAGAGAGAGAGAGAGAGAGAGAGAGAGAGAGAGAGAGAGAGAGAGAGAGAGGTCACCAGCTAGGCCAGGCCTTGCAAAACATGGTTATTTGGAGTTGTGCAAGGCCAGGGCCCGAGGGTGGCGAAAGGGGCCCCTCTCTTCTCCCAGGGAGGTGGAGGGGGAAGGGCAGGGGCTGGGGGCTGGTAAAAAGGGCACCATGTCCCCCCCTCACCAGGAGACGTGTGCAAACACACATTCCAGTAAGTCCTAGCAGTCTGAGTACAGATATAAAACAACAACCAACCAAACAAAACCCCCCTAACGTAGTCGGGATTTCAAAGGCTTCTAGGAAAGAGAGCGCTCCGGGGGTTGGGAGAACCCCTGCAGTACAAGTCGTAAAAAACCGAAGATATTGGACAAACCCGCTGCGAGTTGACACACACGCCCGCACTTCACGCTTCCTGCTCCCTCTTTTGTGTCTGGGGGCGGGGGTCCTGGGACCCTACGGGAGGGATCTGGACGGGTGCACCCCGTCGAGGGACCCTGGGGTGCTGGAGGTGCACTGGAGCTAGAAACTAAAGAGAGAGGGCAGGCGGACCCCATGGACACAGGTTTGGAGAAGAAATAGAACTGAAGGCATCGGGGCGTGGCGGCGCGCTCGGCTAGGGATTTTCCCAAGCACTTGGGAAGGAAGGCTGAGGCAGGGGGATGGCCTCGAGTTCCAGGCCAGTTTGCCCTTTAAGCGGAGTTCTAGTCAGTCTGAGAACTCCGCGAGATCCTAACTCCAAACATTAAAAAACAACAACAAAAACATGTTCTAAGAAGAAAAAGCAAAATGAAGTCTCCAGAGAGCAGCCCCTAGCCTCGGCGCGCGTACACGCACACACACATGCACACGCACACACTCGTGCACACACACACACACATGCACACACTCATGCACACACACACACACACACACACACACACACGCCAGGGGTCCGTTTCCTTCCGCCAGGGGACAGCGTGCACTCGCGACCCCCGCACGACCAAACACTCGCGTACCGGATGAAGGTCTCCAAGCCACGACAGTCGTCCCAACCCTGATCTGGTCGAGTCACTACCCAGCCCTACACCCCCACACGCGAGTCTTTGCCTAACTTTGGGTACCCCGCAATTGTCGGTTTCCAGGACGCCCTACGCTGCCACCCCTAGGGGAGATGGCTGGATCCGCGCTGCAAAAGGCCTTACCGACCCCTCGGGATGGCCCGGGTGCCCGGAGTCCAGCCTAGAGTCCAGCCCAGTGGTGGCTTACAGTGGCCTCGCTGCCCCTTGGCCTGTCCCCGGTGCCCGGTGCACGCTCCTGGCTCCGGGGTCAGCCGCCTCACCGAGTCTCCAGGCCGCGTCTACACCTCCATCCGTCCAGAACGGATAGGGACGAGGTCTCCGCGCGCGACCGGCCCCCCGCCCCGCCCCTCCCCCACCCGGCAGACGAATCGCCGTGTGACAAATTGCTCTCAGATGCAAATACCTCGCCGGTGATTCAGCAGCCCGGAGGACGCAGGAGGAGGTGGTGGGTGCCTCTCCAAGGTCCCCCTTTCCAAGCTTTCCCAGGACACCTCCCCAGGGCCCCCTCTCTCCAACCCAATGTGAGGACGCCCACGGTGGGAGGAGGTGAAGGGGATCTGGAAAGCGGCGACAGAGTGGACGGAAAATTTCAGGTCAGGGCCCCTTTAAATGATAATAAATAATAAAAGGAAGGGGGAACCGAACTGTGTGATGCCCCGCCCCTAGCTTAGGGACTGTGCGCAAAGTGCAGGCCGCAGCCCACGGCGCAGAGGCCGCGAGCGGTAGGGCGCGGCTGCGAGAGTCTCATCGAGGGGGATCCCGAAGAGTTACAGAGGTTCCTCACCCCAACTCTGAGCCGAAAGCCATCTGGGTTCCGGGTCGTTCTCTGGTTTCACCCGGAAAGGGAGCTGGATCAACCCAGCTGGGAGCTGGACCTCCTCCTGCTCATTACTTTATCCAAACCTTTCCAGCCTGGGTGTCCACGTCTCTAAAATGGGCTTAAAAACCCGGGAGAGGCCTGAGATGCGGGGGCGGGAACGCGGTAGGGGGGTGCGGACGTTGGGGGTGCGCTGCGTGCGCAAAAGCCCGGAGTTGGGCTGCGCGCGCGTTCGAGGAAATGAGAAGACCCGTGACGACCCCGCCTCGGAGCGAGGGACAGGAGGATTAACCTCTAACCGACTCGGCCAAGCGCTTGCCTCGGTCCATCCTGTGCATCTCGATTGAGTGCAGGCTACTGAGGTCCCCATTTTGCAGAATGGGAAACTGAGGCATGGTGTGAGTTCATCTAAGAATGAGGCGACCCTAGTGGGGAACACCCATGCTCAGGGCAGCCCCCAGCCTCAAGGTCCCCATGAGTGGTGCTCAGGTCTGTTGCTGGACGGTTGCGGGGCTCTTGAGCAGCCTGACCCTCCACTTTGAGGAAGCGGGCAAGCCTGGTGAGGTGGGGTGACTCTAGACCAGTGTTCTGCCTAGAATCTGAGACTGCAGCAAATGCCTGGAACCGGGGCCCTCGAGGCTCAAGGCTGCAGGTGGCGGCAAACTTCACCTTCAAATTTTTAGACACCTTGACTTGTTGGGGCGTGGCCCCAGGGTGGAGCTGGGCTTGCACGTGTCCGCTCCGGTCCTTCTTCAGCAGCATCCTGCAGGCTTGCTGATCTTTCTCTCACAACCTGTGCGATGAGCGCACTGACCCCAACTCTAAACATCTTGTGGATCCCCTGTGACTTTGGACAACCCCTTACAACCATCCTGACCCTAGTACTTAGATAATGAACTCGACCAAAATTATATGTGTGTATGCACACATATATGTATATGTACATATGCCTATGGAGTCTAACTATGCAACACGTGCGCAACCCGAGCTGGCTAGGTAGACCAGGCTGGGCTCGAACGCACAGAGTTCTGCCTGCCTCTGCCTCCATGACAGCGGAGATTAAAAAGCTTGCCCTACCACATCTGGCAAAATAGTATGTTATAATTAATTTTTATTTGTGTGTGTGCGCGTGCGTGAGAGTACAACTGAGTGGAGTCGGTTCTCTCTTTCCACCTTTATGTGGATTCTGGGTATCCAACTCAGGGTGCCACTTTTTAGCAAATGCCTTTGCCTACCCCTAAAATACTGTTATTAGTACTTTTTAAAATAGAACCTTTAAAGACAAATATCAAGATCTGCTGGTCCGGTTTACGGCAGGGATGTTTTTAGCCGAGGGTCCAGGTGGGGAGCATAAAGGCCAACCTCCTAGGACCCACATGAACCGCAGACTGGTTTCAAAATGCGCGTCCGCCCCCTGCCGGGCGCCAGGGACAGGCTCAGCATGAAAGTGGGCGGCCACCAAATGTTTCGTGGCCGCCAGGTGGTGCCATTGCACCTAAAAAGCCAGTTTCCCAAGTTAGATTTGGTGAAACTGAGGCCTGAAGTTATTTTTCGCCTGCATATCCTGTTTCTGTTCAGACGGAGTGTCAGTGTGTAACCCATGATGGCCTTCAGTTTATCAGGAAGATAAAATTACCAAAAGGGGCACTGTGCATAGCCATATCATCTTTTTGTTTTTCAAAACAGGGTTTTTCTGTGTAGCTTAGGCTGTCCTGAAACTCTCTAGGCTGGCCTCAAATTCACAGAGAGCTGCCTGCCTCGGTACTACCACTGGCTCATCTTCAAATTTTACTTATACATTTAGATACTGAAAATAAAATCCATGCTAGATAAGAAACTTGAGAAACCTTATCCAGAAGAGCAACAAATAGATACAGGGTCTCACTGTATGGCTTTTGCCATCTACCGTCTACCACAGCAGCTAAGGGTCATTTCTCCTTCCCGTCATCACTGAGGGAAGGGAGGGTCTCTACAGACATTTATATTTGAGGCTTTGGGCTTTTCCTCTGGGTTTGTTTTCTGAGACAGAGTTTCTCTGTGCAGCCCTGCCTGTCCTGGAACTTGCTCTGTAGACCAGGCTGGTGGGGAACTGAGAGATCCGCCTGCCTCTGCCTTTGAAGTGCTGGGATCAAAGGCGTGTGCCACCACCTCTGTTCTTTTAATTAATTAATTAATTAATTATGTATACAGTGTACAGAAGAGGGTACCAGATCTCATCATAGATGGTTGCGAGCCACCATGAGGTTGCTGGGAATTGAACTCAGGTCCTCTGGAAGAACAGCCAGTGCTCTTAACCTCTGAGCCATCTCTCCAGCCCCCAGCACCTCTGTTCTTGAACTGTGCGATGATTGTGACCTTCCCTGTAGTTCTCTTCGACCTTAAATACCTCCTTCCCACCGGGTGGCCAGGTGGTGCTATACGCACCCCTCGGTGATAGATTAACTTCAGAATGGATTTGTAATTTGCCGGTGGCTATGTAAATGTAATGAAAGTGGAACCTCGGACTGATTGGAGAAAGTATATCTGGGGGGATGAGACAGACTTTTCTCCTTACTTTCTATCCGCCCTGTGGGCAATTGTGTTCAGCTTTATTCTCCTGTCATGATGCTCAGTGCGTGCACCAGAGCCAAAATGACCCTTTTCAAACTCTTTCCCTCTGAGAAATGGCTCTGTCAAGGACATGCTTGCTTTGCAAGTGTGAGGACTTCAATTCAGTCCCCAGGACCCTGGAGTCACCCCAGCACTGGATGTAGAGGCAGGAGGATGCCTGGGACTCCAGGCCAGCTTGTCTATAGGAATCACTAAGTTCCATGTCCAGAGAGAGACCCTGCCTCCACAGCAGCCAGACACGGTATGCTCTGCCCTGTGAGTTCCAGGCCAGTTGGAGCTATAGAGTAGGGCATTCTCAGAACTAGCTCCCATAAGGTGAGGTCGAGAGACCACTCAGCAGTTAAGAGCACTGGCCACTCTCAAAGAGGACCTGGGTTCGATTCCCAGCACCCCCATGGCAGCTTACAACTGTCTGTAACTCCAAGATATGACTCCCACACACAGAGACATACATGCAGGCAATGCACATAAAATAAAAATAAATAAGTTTTTAAAAAGAAAGAAAGAGGGCTGGAGAGATGGCTCAGAGGTTAAGAACACTGGTTGCTCTTCCAGGTGTTGTGAGTTCAATTCCCAGCAGCCACATGGTGGCTCACAACTGTCTGTAATGAAACCTGGTGCCCTCTTCTGGCCTTCAAGAATACATAATTTAAAAAAAAATTAAAGAAAAAAGCACACAGTGAACCTGAAGGGGTAGGGACAAGGGCAGGCTGGCTGGGAGTTGACGGGGAGTGCCTTGGGCTTCTTCTTTTGCCTGCCTTGTGTCCTCAGTAGAGCCCAGATGAAGCCTGCACCCTGCAAACAAGACAGCAGGAGGAAGCATGGTGCGTGGGAAGACGGGGGCTGTGAGAAAAGCTGCTTCTCCTGGACAGGACCAGGGTAACAGAGGGTTAAGTCCAAGGGGCTGCCCTCCTGAAGTGAACCCTCCCACTGACACCTGATGGGGGCGCTGGGGATGCAGCCTGTGTCCAATGGAAGAATAGGATCAACCTTTATATCTAGCTAGCTAGATATAGAGACAGATTTTTCTTTCTTTTTTAAATTTATTCTTATTTTATGTGAATTGGTGTTTTGCCTGCATGTATAACTGTGTAAGGGTGTCAGATCTTGGAATTACAGACAATAGTTAGCTGCCATGTGGATGCTGGGATTTGAACTCAGGTCCTCTGGAAGAACAGTCAGTGCTCTTAACTGCTGAGCCATCTCTCCAGCCCTCTTTCTTTCTTTCTTTCTTTTTTTAAAAAAGACTTATAAATTTATTTATTATGTATACAGTGTTCTGTCTGCATGTATGCCTGCAGGCCAGAAGAGGGCACCAGATCCCATTACAGATGGTTGTGAGCCACCATGTGATTGCTGGGAATTGAACTCAGGACTTCTGGAAGAGCAGCCGGGGCTTCTAACTTCTGAGTCATCTCTCCAGCCCTCTTTCTTTCTTTCTTCCTCTATCTCTTTTTTTAGACAGGGTTGCTCTGTGTAGCCCTGACTGTTCTGGAACTCACTCGGTAGGCCAGGCTAGCCTCAAACTTTGAGATTCCCCCTGCTGGGATTAAAGGTATGCAGCACACACACACACACACACACACACACACACACACACACACACACACACACACGGTCCTGCTTTTTGCTTTTGATACTGGGTCTTATGTAGCCCAGGATGGCCTGGCATGTTATATATAGCTGAGGGTGACCTCCAGTTCTGTGGCATACTGGGTGTGTGCTGAATTTTTGTTTTCAAATTTATATATCATAAGAAGTACACATAATTTTACATCCTTTATTTATTTGTTTGTTTGTTTATTCTGATGTCAGGACCTTGTCTCAAAATAGAAAAAGCTGGGCTTGTTGGCTTAGGTCCCAAGGTCATGCATGGTTAGAGGCTCAGGGTCACCCTCAGCTACATAGAGCTAGAGGCAAGCCTGGGCTACATGAGCCCCTGTTTCAAGAAAAAAAAAAAAAAAAAAGACAAGGAGTGAGGGAGAAGGAGAAAGGGTTGAACATCTAGCTCTTGCCTAATAAACGAAAAATCCTGAAGTACATGGAGAAAATGGGGCCATTAATCTTCAAGAGCTGCAGAGAATTATCAGAACCACAACGAAACCCATGGCCCACAGGTGCCAACCACGGAAGAGAAAGTGGTTTACACAGATTACCGGGAACACAAACTGAGCTATTAACAACTGAATACCGGCAGGATTATCCTGCTGGGGTTGGCTCAGAGTGAAGTTGCTTGTTCTCCCGGGACACAAGGCGAGCGCTCTGCAGCAGGGTTCCCGGACTCTGGTGTCTTGATGCCTGCGGGGTGCGCGGCCAGGCTGTGCGGCGCCGTGTGGATTGCCGTCCGGTCGGAGAGTGCAGACCCTTGGAGCCGGCGCTGGCGTCGTGGGCCGCAGGGGCACACTCGGCAGAAGGCCTGTCTGAAGTGTGAGCCCAGGAAGGCATAGAGCAGCGGATTGAGCGCCGAGTTGCTGTAGGACATACAGTGAGCCCAGATCTTGAGCGCGTAGGCAGCGTAGCTGCGAGGGTGCCAGGCCCCCGCGGGGCCCAGAGCTTGGAGCACCAGGAAGAGCTGGATCGGTCCCCAGCAAGCGGCGAAGAGCAGGACCACTGCAGCCACCAGCCGGGAGACCTTGGTGCGCACGGCTCCTGCGCGCTGTGCCAGCAGCTGTCCCTGGTAATCCAGGGGTGTTAACGGGAAGGGACAGGACCCCCCTCTGAGATCCCTCTAGGGATCCCACTATACGCACACACAGTCCGGGTTCAGATCGACTCCTGCTTCCCTTTCATCCTCACCTGAGTACCCCACATACACACAATACGGTCTCCAAAATGCTCCCCTGGCGTCCCTCCACCCTCACCATGGGTGTCCACATTTACATACAGTTCGTACTCCAATCCCCTCTAGCAGCCCCTCCATTCGCACCGTGGGTCTCCCCGACACTCGTGCACATACCAGGCTCCGACACCTCCCTTCCTCCCGGCCCTGAGTCTCCCGAACCTGCAGGGCGCCGTCAGTGGGCGCGGGGCGCACAGCAGCGCGGCTCAGGTGGCGCAGCATGGCACCATAGCAGGCACAGGTGGCGAGCAGCGGCAGCAGGTATAGAGCCAGCAGGTTGTAGAGCGCGAAGGCGCGCTCCAGGGCGCGGCTGGGAAACGCCTCGCTGCAGTAGGTGCGAGGCCCGGGCGACAGGCGGTGCAGGGCTAGAACCGGGGCAGACACGGCTGCAGAGCCTGTGCCACACGCCTAGGATGAGCTCGGTGGCCAGAGAGTGAGAACATATCCCACCCAGGAGCCACGATCTCCACGTCCCTCGTCTGCGCCCCCTGTCCTTCCCCACCCTCCTTCCCATCCCAAACCGCACTCACCCACCCAGATGCTAAGGCTGACGGCCAGGGCCAGGCGCGGAGTGCGGCGGTGCAGGGCGCGCAGCGGGAACACAGTCACATACCAGCGGTCCACACTCATGGCCGTCAAGGTGGCACATGTCGCTTGCACCGACACCTGGAAAAGCCTAGGACTGAGTGTGGGCCCTGCCAGTCCCACTATATATCTGACCACCCAGGTGTCCTGGGAGGAGTAGCCAGTGACCCATGGGCTTGAGGAGACCTGAAAAGAATGGGACCTGAAAACCAGGAGAGCTGGGAGAGAGGACACTAGAGTTTGTTAGGCATCCCAAACATACCACATACCCCGGAACATGGCCACTGTCAGCTCCAGCCCACACCCACTCCACAACATCCAATCCAGCCTTCTGCAGAGACCACATGGTGAGCCCGTATTCTGGGGGTGTCCATGCCTGACACCCCTCCCTGCCCACACTAGGCTCTGACCCCTGCTCTTCAAGAGCGTGTCCTTCAGGACCTGGAGAGATGCTCAGCGGTTAACACATGGCTTCTCCTGCAGAGAACCTGGATCCGCTCCCGACACTCACTCGGGGCTCACAACCACCCGTGACTCTTCTTCTGAAGACCCGACGCCCCCTTCTGTTTTCTGCGGGTACTGCACGCACGTGGTGCCCAGCCGCCCAGGCAGGCAACGCGCGCGCACACATGAAATTAAAATATACTTAAATGGCACAGGCCTGTAACCCTAGCACTCGGGCAGCCTGGTCTACATATACTGTTTCAGAAATCTAAAATAATAAAATAAAAGAGCATGCCTCATTTTTGATCGTGACCCACTCTGGTACCCCAGATTCTGGCCAGCCCTTCTACACCCATCCCCAGGCTCTGATCCTGCCCATACCCTGACCAGTCTCTCTCCCAGCTAAGCACACACCCGCTCCACCCCCCCCCACCAGACTGCCCAGGCCGACCCCGATTCCAGCTCCCTAGCTCGCCCCCAACCCCAGCCCGCGCACCTGCTGGATGTAGTTGACGAATTTGCACATGAAGTCTCCCAGCACCCAGGCGGGCAGCGGGTAGAGGAGCGCCGTGAAGGGCACGCAACACAGTAGGAAAGTGACGTCTGTGGCCGCCAGGTTGGCTACAGGTGGGGGACACGCAGACGCTGGAAGGTTGGGGCCTCCAGAGCTCCTGACCCGGGCCTCTGACCTCTCCATCCCGGTTGGAGACACCCCCTACCCCCATCCTGCACCAGAGAAGCGAAGGCGCCCACCACCTTCATTGTGCTCCGCAGCCCCGGGCGTCCAGGCGCCTCACTTTCCCCATCTCTGAATTGGAGACAGCGGCTAGCCCCAAGCTATGGGTACTGGTTAGGGCATGTCACACACACCGTCCCCGCCCCCTTCTGGCTAGAGACCCTCACGCCCAGAGGACAGACACTTGTGCAAACGGCCACATCTCCTGGTGTAGTCGCCAACCTTAGTACTCTGCCAGAGATGACTGCAGCCTTCCAAGGACCAGGCAAGGCGGGACGCGCGGGAGGAGAAGGCTGGGGGCGGGGAGGGGGGTGGGTTCCGGACCCTGCGCCTACCCGGGGACCCCTGCAAGGCGCGCACTCACCAATGTAGAAGTTGGTCACCGTCCGCATATGCTTGTGGCGGCAAATGACGTAGATGACCAACGAGTTCCCGACCAGCCCGAGCAACATGAGCGCCGCGAAGAATAGGGGAACCAGCCAGGCGTCCAGGGGCCTGGGCGCGGATCCCGGGCCATCCGAGGAGTTGGCACCGCAGCCTGGGCATCCCGACGCGTTGGCCGGAGCCCACCAGGTCGCGTTGGGACCCAAGGTCGCCTCGGTGGTCATGGTCCAGTCGCCCTCCTTCTCCAGGCAGTCTTCGTGGATTGCGTCCCGAAACTGTGGGGACAGAGGAAGGTCCCTGCTCTCCTCCTCAGGGCCGCCCTCCTGGGATGCCAGCGCCTGTGGCTCTGCAGCAGGTGGAGAGGGCTGGGACGTGGCTCCTCTGCCAGCGTCCGTTTGCAGCCGCCACTCTTATACCCCGCGCCTCCTCCCTTGTCCCCGCCTTCGAGTCTCCCTGCGTAGCAGCCGCTCCAGAGCCCAGCGCTCGCTCTCTCCAGAGCTGTGCCCGGATGAGAGAAGGAGGGAGGGGTCGTGGTCCGCCTTCCCAGGGACCAGCTTCAGCCAGGGCTGCAGGCGGGTGGTCCAGGCCCGATTTCTAGAGAAGCCCTGGGGGAGGATTCCCAGAGTTTGTCCCCAGGACAGTGGGAGCCATATGAAGCTTCAAGACAGGAGAGGGACCTTCAGTTCCATTTGGCTAATTCTGATTGATGGTTACAAGGTTCCCCCTCTAACTGGCACCCAGTGGCCGGTTCCTGTCGGGAGAGTGGGCACTGTGGAACCTGTCAGCAAGAGCCTCAGCCACATGGTCACACCCCTGTTCATTGTATTTCAGAAGCTCCCTAGGGACCCTGAGATGTTATCTTTGACTAGCCACCAGAATACTATGTAGCAGAGAAAAATAAAACGAATTAAAAGAGCGGGCTGAAGGTGCGACTCATTGGCAGTGTGCTTCTATGGTATGCATAAGGTTCACCCCACACTGAGGGGTGCATTCAAAGCTGGAGTGAGCAAATAGTGGCCCTGGGGATCCTGAAGGGTGCTGGGTCGCTGAACAGTCCCTCACAGAGCAAAATGCAGGCTGGGGTTGCAGAATAAACCCCGTCTCCGTTCCCTCACCCATAGAGAAACTCGGGTCTTGAACTGAATTCCCCCAACAGTCCACCCACCTCCCTGTCCCTCTGCCCCCTGCACACGGGCCTCGCTTCACGTGTCTACACGAAGCCTTGGAGAGGACCAGTGGACGCTGACTTTTGTTTTAATTATTTATTTTTAATAGATTATTTTTAAGGGATCAAAAGCGTGCACCTTTCTCCGTAGCCCAGGCTGGCCCTGAACTTGCTGTTACTTTGATGATGACTTGAAACATCTGATCCTTCTGCCTCTTGTAGCCAGGGCTGGGAGGTCAGGTGTGCACCGCACCTGCCCTCCCTCAATCCAATCCTGTAGCCCAGGCTGGCCTGGACGCTAACGGTCCCGTAGTCGCGGCCTCCGGAGTGCTTCCCTCGGCTCTCTCCCAGGCTCAGTCCCCCCGGAGTCGGCGCCCCGGGGCCGTTCCCAGGATGCGTACCCCTTCCCCGCACGCACGCCCCGGGAGCTCCGCAATCGCCCCCCGGCCGGTGTGTCCCACCCTCTCTCCCCAGACAGCCCTGACTACGCGCTCAGCCGTGTGGATGACACCGTCCGGTGTAAACAGAGAGGGAAACCGAGGCAGGGCGTCTACCAGACCGCAGATGCTGTTCCTAGGGTGTCTCCACCCCGGACCGCTGCAGACTCCGCCCCACGCGTCACTTCCTCCGCGGCTTCGGGCCGGGCTGCCACCGCGGCTGCAGGCCATGGTGGCTCTGGACGACCCTGAAGGCAGCCTGGAGGCGACCCCCGGCGCGGAGAGCAGGCTGTGAGCAGGGCGGGGAGGGGGGCTGCACCTTCTCCTGGGCTCCATCCTCTCCAGACTGAGATCTGTCTCCTCCTCCCTCCTCCCCAGGCTGGGGCTCTTCCTCCTTCTACTCCCCAGGCTGGGGGGTTCCTCCTGCCCCTACTCCCCAGGTTAGGGGCTCCTCCTCCCCAGGTTGGGGGGATCTTTCCCCTCCACTTCCTCTCCAGCATGGGGGGTTCCTCCTTCTCCCCCTCCTCCCCAGGGCTGGGGGATCTTACCCCTCCTCTTTCTCCCCAGAGTGGGGGTTCCTCCTCCCCGCTACGTTGTGGTCTCTTCCTCCTCCTCCTCCCCAGGCTGGGGGGGTCCTCTTCCCCCTCTGCCCTGCCCTCCCCGACCTACCCATGGTGTGTTCTCTCTCCACCAGCACCCTGGCTGCTCACCACAGACCACTCCCCTCTATGGGACCCTCCTGCTCTATAGGATCCCCACTCTTATGAGGAGCTCCAATCTATGGGACCCCTGATTATTGGGACCTCCCATTCTATGGGGACCCTGCCCTGGAGACCCCGCTCTATGGGACCCCCACTTTATAGGACCCCGATTATGGGGACAAAGCTCTATGGGAAGGCTGCTAACCTGGTCTGCAGGAATCTGGGCATTTGACATTTATTCCCTTCCTGCTCTGGTGGCTGAGGTGGCAGTGGAGAGCCACCACTGCCCAGCCACCTTCCAAGGGTCCCAATTCCTTCTGCTGCTCTGCAGTGCTCACTGTGTCTCTGGGGGTCAGTTTTCAAAGCTGTAGGAAGTGGTCTAGTCTGGAGCAGCAGGAATCCAGGTCTTGTGTGACAAGAGCCAGCTTAGCCTCTGGGCAGTCTGCTCAGCCTTTCTGTAACTTGGTTTCCTGGGTCTGTGAATGATGGAGACTGAGATTTCTATTCTGAGGCTTGGAGAAGGAGGAGGGGAATGACGCAGGACCCACAGAACCATGCTCCTGGACTGTTCACCAATCTGGGGTCCTATTTGGTCTGCCTTTGCCTGTTAGATTTATTTATTTATTTTTTAAAACTTTATTTATTATTTATTTATTTATTTGCCTTGGTGTTTGCCTGGAACTGGAACTATAGACAGTTGTTAGCTGCCATGTGGGTGCTGGGAATCGAACCCGGGTCTTCTGGAAGAGCAGACGGTGCTCTTAACCGCTGAGCCATCTCTCCAGTCTGGATTTATTTTAATTTTTTTTAAAAAAATTGTGTGGGCATTTTGTCTGCACGTGTGTGTGTGTGTGTGTGTGTGTGTGTGTGTGTGCAGTACTCAAGGAGGCCAGAAGGGGGTGTCTGATCCCAGACCTGTATCACTGTGGAAGCTGGAACCCAGAACTGTAGTCACAGGTGGTTGTGAGCCCAGTGTGGTGCTGGGAACAGACCTGGGTCCTCTGCAGGGGCAGCCGGTGCACTAACCGCTGAGCGTCTCTCCAGGCCTTCTGCTTTGTTTGACTCAGGGTCCCAGTAGCCCAGGCTGGCCTCAGGCTCTCTGTGTAGCTGAAGATGACCTTCAGCTCCTGATCTCACGGCCTCAGCCTCCAGATACTGCCTAGCTACCTAGAGTGTCTCTGCTGTGGCTCTGGTGTAAATAAGTTTATGTCTTGGTGAATTACTTGCCATCAGGGCGTCACCTAGGTGTCCACCTGCCTGCTGGGTGCTGGGGGCGCTGAGTCACCTCCACCCTGCTTCCTGTTGGGAAACTTGGTTCTTTGCTGTTCCGGGAACATTTGCCAAAGAAGGTGTGTTGTACCCGGGGTGTGTCTTAACTAGCCAGGGTCCCATTGCCCAACCAGCAGGATCCCCAAAAGACAAAATCAAAACCCGCTGACTTAGTGCCATCTGCCTTGTGTTCTAGGCACCCCTTCCCAGGTACTGGTGTTCTGAGGCATCAGACATCTCCTCAGCTTCAATTTATGGGAAAAGGAATATTCATTCAACAAACCCCAGGAGTTTATTTATTCAGTCCTGCTGTTTATTGCTGGACACTGGGGAGGTACAGGGACGGCTCAGTCCTGTTGTTTCCGGTTGGCATGCCACCTGCTGGGAGGTGACATTTGCACAGAAACCAGAATCAGGCAGAACCAGGACAGGTCTCTGTGGTAGGGACAGTGCAAGGGCTCGTGGCCTCTCAAGTTTGAATGCAGGGAGCAATTCTGTCTCCGGGAGCCCTTGGAGCCCACAAGAGGGTGGTGGTATTTGCAAAGCCCTGCAACCTGAACACTGACCAGGCACTGGGGAGCTATGGTTGGTGCCAGCCAGTTGGCCTTTGATCTGAGTAGGCTCAGCTGTCCAAGCTGGGACCCAGGTTCAAGTTTGTTTTTCTGTTCCCCTGTCCTATCAATCCGTCTTTCCTGCAGGACAGTCGCGGTTTGTTATCAGCCTGCACCAGCTGCCGGCGTGTGGTTTTAAAGGCCTGGGGTGAAGCTTACCCTAGCTTCTCAGACCTCAGAGCTGACATCACAGTAGAAAGTGGGTATCTGAGCTAGCGAGTCCCTCCTGAGCAGGGTGAGGCCCAAGGTCTCCTAAAGCCACTGATGGCCTGGGGATGGGACCCCACCTGGAACTCCAGGATCTGGGGTGGGCCACCTGGGGTCTGGGTGACTGAGTCTGCTCCTCTCTCTGATGCATCCACAAAGCTTCCCTCAAGCCCACTCCTTGTCCATCTGTCCCCGTCCTGCCTAGCAGAGGCTCCTGGGTGCCTGTCCAAGCCTGACCTCCTCACAGGATTAACACCATCTTCAAGAGTTATCTTTGAGGGTGTCCAGCTGCTGGCTCCTGGGTTGGGGGTGGGGGTGTGGTCAGCTGGGCTCCCATCAGCTTCCTGAAATCCATCAGCTCCCACCCCTGTATGGTTTACCTTCAGACCCTGGCTCTTTTCTGGTTTACAGGGTGTGGGGGAGATAGTCCACCTTCAGGGGTGTGGGCATCTAACCCTGGAGTACTTGGGATCTTGAGGCTTAAGTCTGGGAGGTTGGGGGTGGTGGAAGGGGCCACCACCCCTCTGTGTGACTAGAGCTTCTGTCTTCCATTCTCAGAGCCTCAGTTTACCCCTCTTGCATCATAATCCATGCTCTGGGATTCTATGGGGCCCAGGTCTCCAAACACAGGGGTCTGGGGTGGGAGTGGGGGGCAGGTAAAGGTTGCATTGCCAGGGTCACCAAACAGACCCCATCTGGGCCTGATGACTTTCCCCCCTGACCCACAGGCCCCTTCATGGCTGCCTACCCACTATTGGAGGCTCACAGGTGAAAAGGGTCTCAGCCTCCAGACGAAAGCAACATTTTATCAACCAGGCTGTGAGGAATTCGGAACTGGTGCCCAAAGCCAAGGGACGGAAGAGCCTGCAGCGTCTGGAGAACAGTAAGCCAAGAGCGGGGTGTGTCTATGTGAGGGTCCCCTTGCTGGGAGACACCCACTGATCAGGCATTAGAATCAGTGTTGCAGAGGATACACAGGAGTTTGATAAGGCAAGGCGAGCTAGATGGAGTTCTAGAGACTGGGTGGGTAAAAAACAAAATAAAAGTGGAAGTGAGAAGGAACCTCAAGTATGGCCTCAACCCACGGAACCTCTGTTTCTGTCTAGCCCGGTACCTCCTAACACTGCTGGAGACGGCTGGGGGTCCTCCAGGCCTGGAAGATGGAGACCAGACTCCTCCTGCAGCACCTGGCATCTTCGCAGAGGCCTGCAGCAATGCCACCTATGTGGAGGTGAGGCATGGCAGCTCCCCTCAGCCCCTGAGATGTACCCACCCTGCCCCTGGGTTCATCTGCTCCGTGTCAGAATAGAGGACCCAGCTGGAGACTATTTGATACGCACAAGAGCGTCCCACCTGGCTTCCACAGAGTGAATGAGTCATACCCGAATTCCTATGCGTCCTTTGAACCCCCAATTCCTGCATCCAGCCTAAGCCTCACCTGTGTGCAGATGGGCTCTGTGTGCCAGGTGGCCTTGTGTGTCCTTTTATCATGTGGGGAGGCAGGACCCTGGGGCTCGGGCTAGCCTGCATCCCTGTCTTCCAGGTCTGGAATGATTTCATGAACCGCTCAGGAGAAGAGCAAGAGCGAGTTCTCCGCTACCTGGAGGATGAGGGTCAAACCAAGCGGAGGCGTGGGCCTGGCCGGGTGGAGGACCGGCGGAGAGGTGGGGCCTGGCGGGGCGGGGCCTTGTGGGTGGGGCCAGGTCAGGGTGTGTCACTGTGGGCCCAGGAGTTAGGGCGCAGGTGTACTGTGTATGGGGGGGGGTCAGGGCTCAGATGTGTGGGTGCTGGACAGGGTTCCCTGGCGGGTGTGGCCTGGCTGGGGCGGGGCCTGGCTCATATGGTCACAGATGGTCGGGGTGGTCCAGAGTGCGGTCCCAGCTCACCCTGGCCTACCCCCACCCGGTTCACAGAGGACCCCGCCTTCACACCTCATGAATGCTTCAGGCGCATTAGCCGTCGCCTGCGGTCTGTCCTTAAGCGCAGCCGCATCCCGATGGTGAGTGACCCCATCTTCCTTTGAGCCTGGCCTGTCCCTTTATGTGTCACTGTTCTGGCTTGGTGAGGGGGTGATGGGAGCCGGGGTGGTGCAGTGCTTAGGAGGAGGAGGATTGGCCCAATGCAAGTGGGTGCTGTACAAGGGCTTTCACAGACACAAAGCAGTGCCAGCCATGGGATGTTCTAGTGCCTGACACACCCCTGGAGACAGCCAGAGCATGTCCTGTGGATTTCTCACCCCACAGGAAACCCTGGAGAGTTGGGAGGAAAGGCTGCTAGCGTTCTTTTCAGTATCTCCCCAGGCTGTGTACACCGCCATGCTAGACAACAGGTACCGGGGCTGGGGAGCGGGGGCAGCGCGCTTTCCTCCCTCTGCTCTGGCTCAGCCACTCATGGCCCTTCCTCCCCAGCTTTGAGAGGCTCCTCCTCCACGCCGTCTGCCAGTACATGGATCTCATCTCAGCCAGTGAGTGTCTGCCCTTCACCCATTCCTCCTGAGGAAGCAGAGGCCAGGCTGCCTAGTAGGAGACCCCGGGGGTGTTGTGTGGGTTCATAGCGGAGGATGGCCATGGGCCTGGTAGTTATTTAACTCATGAAGAGTCTATTCTGGTGTCCAGTGGGCAGACATCTCTATCCACAGCTCCTGGGAAGAGGGCCCAGGGTGGGGCTGTTAAAGCCTGGAGTTGAGGGTCTGTCCCGGCCAGAGATACAAATGGAGATTCCCAGAACACGGGCCTCTGTCCTGTTTCCCTGTACACACAATGCATCCCCTTCCAGTGATGGTTGTCAGGAGCCTGAGTGGCTCCCGGTGCCCCATCTGGTCCTTCCCTTCCTTCCTATCTCTACCTCCTGCTTGGAGTTGCTGTGGTGACAGTTTCCATGGCAACCCTGGGACTTGGTTCCTCTGGTTTCTAGGGAAGACCCTGAGGCCTCCACACCTGCCTCTTCTCACAGACTGGGGATGGGGAGGGGCTTAGTGTGGGGGAGGCTTCTTTGTGGGGTTTGAGCTGTGGCCTGGACTGAGAGTCTCGGGTCATGGCTAGCCTCATCCCCCTTTCCGACCACCCGGTTTCTCTTGTTGTTTACGCGGCTCTCCCATGTAGCTCAGGTTACCTCCAATGCATTATGTGTCTAGCCGTATGCACATGAGCCTGGGTACGTGGCTGTGATCCTCCTGTCTCGGGGCTTCCTGCAGCTTAGGAGGGTTAAGGAGCCGGCCGGCCCTCTGGCCCTGCTCCTCCAGTCCACATGGCTTGTCCGCAGGTGCTGACCTCCAAGGCCGGAGGCAGATGAAAGTCAGCAACCGCCACTTGGACTTCCTGCCTCCAGAGCTTCTGCTGTCCACCTACCTGGACCAGCAGTGGTGACAGAGCTCTGCCTGCCGACTGCCCGCCAGACCTCCAGTGTCTGCTAATTTCTTGCATACTTTCAGAATCAGACAACGCCATTTCCATCCGGGAGTTTCCCTGGCCCCTGCCCATCGTGGCCCAGCCCTCGCGGGCAGCCCCGTACCTCCTCACTCAGTGCTTGTTATTTGGGTGGGGAGACCTGGGCTGCCCTTTCCCATGCTTTCTCTCTATTTAACTTTTCTTTGGTGCCCTGTGAAGCTCAGGCGAGGACACCAGACAACCCCCAGCCCCATCAGTTTTAATGATTTTGGCATGTTTGGGATAGGTTTGTTTTAATTTCTCTTTTGAAGCGGGGAGGTACAACCAAAACAACCAGTGCCCTCGGTAGTGGGTTCTGTTGTGACCCCTGCCAGATCCCTCCAGGTTTCTGCTCTGATGGGAGTGTCTGGTCCTCTCTAGGACTCTGCCATCCCCTCAGGGCACTTTGTCGTGTGTGTGTGTGTGTGTGTGTGTGTGTGTGTGTGTGTGTGTGTGTTTTGTGTGCACACATGATATGCACCCAATACATCTGAACAAGCTTTGTCTCAAGGGCTGATTTTATGCTTTTTTTTTTTCGGTGGTGTGTGTAACGTGTCCCTGACTCCCTGGGCTCTGCCTGCCCTTCATATCCTGTCCCGTCTTATACCAGGGGTCCAAGACTTCCAGCCAGAAGCCTTGCCTGCCCCGTCCCCTCTCATCCCCTCTACCACCCAGCATAGCTGTGGATCCTGCGGAGGCCTTACATGCTCTGATGGCCTCCCCCTCTTCCTGTTCTGTGTGGTTCTTTGTGCTTGGGGGAAAGGGACACTTTTAATAAAGCCTTGGTGCTCAGGCCCTGTGTGCTTGTCTTTGTGTTTGGTGGGGGTGGGATGGTGACAGGTCATCCAGGGCCGTGGGCCGGAAATCTGGACACAAGATCCTCCAGTCTTGATGTAAGATATATAAAATGCTTCAAGATGGAGTGCCAGGCTGTGGTTCAGTGCATAGGGCTATTGATTGCCTAGCATGCTTTAAGCCCTGCATCCCATCCCAGCACCAAGTAAACCACATGGTGACCACTTATTCAAATCATCCTCAGCGACACCGTGAGTTTGAGGCTAGCCTGGACTACATGAGATAGATGCACGGGTCTGATGTTAGACCTTTAATCCCAGCACTCAGAAGCCAGAGGCAGGAGAATCTCTGTGAGTTCAGCCAACCTAGTCTATAGAGCAAGTTCCAGGGCTACACAGAGAATCCCTGTCCCTATTGCACTAATTCTATTTGATATTATAATAAAAGCCTGGAGACAGATATTGAGGAAAAGCAGAAATACCAGAGAGATATAGAAACGAAATACAGACACTTCTCACCCAGCCAATTCCTCCGTCTGTTTCCTTGGACCACAAATCCCTGGTCCTTTGGCCGGAAGGGGAAGGCAGGCAAAGAGAAGAGGTCCTGCCTCCGCTAGCTTTACCTTATTTCCCCACGCTGTCCAATTCCTGGTTCAAGTTTCCTAGCGAGTGGATTAAGTGGATTAAAGGCCGATGTTTGGGATATTTCCCAAGTACTGGGAGCCCGAGTGAGGGATCCTAAGTGCTGGGATTAAAGGTCTGTGCCGACCGCCTGACCCTGGCCCTGGCCCGAGATCCAGAGGCTCTGCCTCCCAGCGATGGGTGATCACTCCCTGACCTTCATGGCTTGGCTCTGTCCGCTGATATTCCAGACTAAATATACAATATATCACCACAAACGCTAGGAAACTAAAAACAACATAAACCCAAATATAAATAAAGAAAATAACTGAACCCGTGGCTGTGATGTGGGCGGCTGAGAAATCTCAGCAGTGTAGAGCCAACCTGAGCTTGTCTCAAAAAACAGAAAAGTGAAAATATAGTTGTCATTATGTGAGCCTTGATTCCCACCCCCAAACCTCGGTGAGTGAGAAGAAGACAAGCAGTATGTGAAATACTATAGAAATCGAGAAAAAAGATGGAGAAGCGCGCACAAAAATATGGAACGCTTCACGAATTTGCGTGTCATCCTTGCGCAGGGGCCATGCTAATCTTCTCTGTATCGTTCCAATTTTAGTATATGTGCTGCCGAAGCGAGCACGAACCACTGGTTTGGTCAGTGACTATTTAAAACTTGTAAATTACTGTGTCTTTTAAGTTAGGGTGAATGCATTTTGGTACAAAAGTTCTTATATTTTTGTACTTTCTTTTATATAAAATTAAACATGCCATGTAAAATGTATCCAGTGGTCAGAAATGTCAGATTATTTGTGTTTTACCGCACAAAGAGTTGCAATAGTTACTAGGAATGATTATATGCAAATTAAATGGTAGGGGGCGGAGCCTCAGTCCTCCCAGAAGTCTGTGCGAAGGGCCGGCGCGGGTCGAAAGATGGCGGCGCCGGATCCCGGGCGTTGGGGCGAGTGTGGGCCGCGGCCGCCCGGGCGGTTGGGCGCTCGAGGAGGACAGGTCAGTGCCTGGGGCAGGATGCGGGACCGGCGCGATCCGGGAGAGGTCCGCGAGCAGAACGCTAAGGGGCGGAGCCTGCGGGGTCAGAGGGCGGGCCTGGGAGCAAAGCCTGCTGGGTAGCAGACGGTGTGGACCGGTGTTGCGGAGGGGGCGTGGCCGAGTCTGAGAATGGCCGAAAGGGTGTGGTCTAAGCAGGAGTTGAGCGGAGGGGCGGAGCCTGAGAAAATGAGTTAACCGGAGAGGGGCGTGGTCTAGGGAGCAGCGAGCGAGGAGGTAAGGGCGTGGCCCGGTGATCTGCGTCTAAGAGGAAGTGGGGGCGTGGTGTGAGACTGATGGAGGGTCTGTGGCCTGGTAATTACTAGTTGAGAAGAGAGGCCTGGAGCTGGCAGTCGGTTTGGAAGCGGAGCCCGGGGCCTTAGAAGGTGTGGGTGGAGCTTATCGAGTTGGGCGGGGCGAGGTTGAAGTACCTGGTGTCTATGTTGAGACTCAGGATTTAGATATTGGGCACTGCCTTGGAGGCTAACTTGTTGGGGGCGTGGCCTGAGCCACTGGGGCGGGGCTTGGGAACTGAACTTGGAGGGTAAACTGAGGGCCAGACTTGAAGGAGTAGGGTGGGGCTTGATTGTGGATGCTTAGTGCTTGGAGGCTGAGCTCGGGCTGAGATGCGGGCGGGTGACTTTAAGCCCGGCCTAAATGGAATATATAAATATAGCTGGGATTGGGCTTGAGGGCCTGGAGAACATTCTAGACTCACGTTAGCTGGGGTCTTGGGATCTCCCTGTACCCCAGGAGCCAGGGTCTGTGCTGGGTGCAGTGGGCATGATGGACCTGGCCTACGTGTGTGAATGGGAGAAATGGACCAAAAGCACGTACTGCCCGTCGCTGCCTCTGGCCTGTGCCTGGTCCTGCAGGAACCTCATTGCCTTCACCACAGACCTCAGAAATGACGACCAGGGTGAGTGTCCATCCCCCTCGCCTACCTGCGGATCCGTGCCAGACGTGCACCCACCGTGCCTCAGATTTCCATACACAGTGGAAAAGATCATGGTGGCCGAGCCAGGCTCCCTGTCGCCAGCCAGAGGGCTTAGAGAAGCAAGGGAAAGCAGTCACATACTGGTCACCTCCAACTCTAGTCCTTGTTAGAGCCTCTGAGAGGGACCTTGTAGCTGCACTGGATAACCCTATCCAGGGAATTGGCAGCATGGAGGATCAGGAGCACATACATAGGGGGAGGTGAAATGGGGATGGGAATCCTGGGATGCTGTGAGCCACACCGCCCTCACCTGTTCTCCCTCCATTGCAGACCTGACACGTATGATCCATATCCTAGACACGGAACATCCCTGGGAAGTGCACTCTGTCAACTCTGGCCACAGCGAGGCCATCACCTGCCTGGAATGGGACCAGTCAGGTGAGACCTGGAGGTTCGCTCTCAAGCCAGAGCCCTGAGCAGCACGGGCTGCCTTCTTCAGCCATTAGTCCTAAATCTAGAGTGGCTGGACAGCCACCCTGCCCATAGGGAACCCAGAGTGTGTGTGGGGGTGCAGCCGACCTGCCTCCCAGGAGGGCTCCTGATGCAGCTCTGTCACTGCAGGCTCCCGGCTCCTGTCAGCTGATGCTGATGGGCAGATCAAATGCTGGAGCATGGCTGACCACCTGGCCAACAGCTGGGAGAGCTCAGTGGGCAGCCAGGTGGAGGGGGACCCTATCGTGGCCCTGTCCTGGCTACACAATGGAGTGAAACTGGCACTGCACGTGGAGAAGGTGAGTGACCTACTGAGGGACTCGGGGGCAGCTGGGGTATCGTTGGGAGTGGCCGGCCTGTCTCTCCCTCACTGCTATTAGCATCCTCTGTGAGGCTCCAGGCACAGCTGCTGTGGTGTCTGTCTGCAGTGGGATGCCTGTCAGTAACTGCCATCTGTGAGTCCCTGTCTCTATGAGCATACCTATGGCCTTTGCCCCCCCCCAGCCTCCCCGTTTGCTGATGGTTCCTGAACAGTGACCCTTTCTAACAGACAGCTGCATCCAGTGGCATCCTATTTTACAGATGGCTGCTGTATGGTCTTCAGACCCCAGGGCACTTTGATTTAATGGCACCCAGAATTCCCCTGTCCATGTATGTCCTGGAGGTCAGCCAGTGAGGAGTGGGCACCGACATTAGACTCAAGGCATCTGAGTCAGTTTCCTCAGTAATGGAGGGAGGTGGCAGCTCGTGAGGAAGGAAGGGGGCATGGCCAGGCCTCGGATCCATGATTGCACAGGTCCTTGGGGCCCAGTAGCTCCCACTTGCCTGATGAGGCCATGCCCACCTGTAGCAGGCTTTCTTGGGCCACCAACTAGCTCCTAATCATGACACAGGGACTTATTAGTTGCTAATGCTTGGCCTTAGTTTAGGCTTGTCTCACAAAGAGCCTTTATAACTCATCTTAACCTGTTTCTCTCCATCCATGTTTTACCTCAGGGCCTTTCACCTCTCTTTCCTTCTGTGTGCACTACTTCTCCTGGTTCTTCCTGGCTGGCTGCCGCCCGCCCGCTTCTCCTCCTTCTTTGCCTTCATTCCTTCTCCTCCTTTTGGGCAGCCCCACCTCTCTATCCTGCCTAGCTATTGGCCCAGCCATTCAGCTTTTTATTAGACAAATCGGGAGCCTTAGGCAGGCAAGGTGACACATCTTTACTAAGCTAAACAAATACAGCCTAAACAAATGTAAATTTTTTTAATGTAGGTAAAGTAATACTCTACAACACCCACCCAAATGCAACTCTGTAAACAAGGCTGAGCCCACCAGGTGGTGGTGGTGTACGCCTTTAATCCCCAAACTCAGGAAGCAAAGGAAGGCAGTTGTTGGAGTTTGGAGTTTGAGGCCAGCCAGGTCTACAGAGCAAGTTCCAGGACAGCCAAGGCTACAGTAGCCTATCTTAAAAAACAAAGGGGCTGAAGATGTGGTTTAGTGATTAAGAGTGCTGGCTGCTCTTCCAGAGGTCCTGAGTTCAATGCCCAACAACCACATGGTGGCTCACAACCATCCATGATGAGATCTGGTGTCATCTTCTGACCTGCAGGCAGACATGCAGACAGAATACTGTATACATAATAAATAAATCTTAAACAAAAAAAACAAGGCTCTAGCCTGATCTACATATCCAATCCCAGGGCTAACAGTGGTCTCCTAAATTTAATGTAGGGCTGGAGAGGTGGCTTGGTGGTTAGAACACTGGCTCCCCTGCAGGGGACCTGGGTTACATTCTCAGCACCTGCTTGTGGAATTCCACCTCCACCCAACACTCTCTTCTGACCTCCACAGATACTTCACTCATGTGGGTGTGTTTATATACGTTCAGAGAAATCACTCAGACACATAAAAAATAATAACTTTTTTCCCCAGTTTTTTTTAGACAGAATTTCTCTAAGTAGCTCTGGCTGTCCTGGAACACTCTCTATAGACCAAGCTGGCCTCAAACTCAGAGATGCACTTGCCTCTGCCTCCAAGTGCTGGGATTAAAGGCATGTGTCACCACACCTGGCCCTATTTGGTTTCTTTCTGTTGTTTTTGTTTGTTTGTTTTGTTTTGTTTTCCAAGACAGGGTTTCTCTGTGTAGCTCTGACTATCCTGGAACACTCTCTATAGACCAAGCTGGCCTCAAACTCAGAGATCCACTTGCCTCTGCCTCCAAGTGCTGGGATTAAAAGCATTTGCCACTATATAAGTAGTGCACCTGGCTGTAAGTCTTAAAAAACTAATAGTTCTATTGAGCTAGTCATGGTAGTGCATGCTCGTCATCCCAGCACTTGGAAGGCTGAGGCGGGAGGATCATAACTTTGAGTTCAACCTGGGCTACATACCCTATCGGAAGCAAACAAGGTGTATTTTGCGTGTAAATTCCACCAATTTTAAAATACAGACTACAAGGACAAGAGTAGGTAGCTGGTCCTGAGGCAGTACCCCACAGGATACGTATGCCACCCTACCTGCTCTTGAGTGAAGTTTTGGTGGCACCGCATCCTAGCTGCCTCTGCTGCACAGGTCCAGTCATGAGGTCATAACAGTGAAGCTGAAGTACCAGGTTTGATCCCCTGAGAAATAGGTCACTGCTGCACATTACACAAGAAGAGACTGAGTGGTAGATAGGCGCCATCATGCAGTGCTCTTGCCACATTGTTGCTCTGTGCTCAGGGATCATAGAAGGTGGAATCAGAAGAACTGAGCAAATCTTTCCTTCTGTTTCCCCTTCCCGCAGTCTGGTGCCTCCAGCTTCGGGGAGAAGTTCTCACGTGTGAAATTCTCTCCCTCGCTCACACTGTTTGGTGGCAAGCCCATGGAAGGTTGGATTGCAGTGACAGTCAGTGGCCTGGTGACTGTGTCCCTGCTCAAGCCAAGCGGACAAGTGCTGACGTCCACTGAGAGCCTGTGTCGGCTGCGTGGCCGAGTGGCGCTGGCTGACATTGCCTTCACGGGTGGTGGGAACATTGTGGTGGCTGCTGCAGACGGCAGTAGTGCATCACCCGTGAAGTTCTACAAGGTGTGTGTGAGCGTCGTGAGCGAGAAGTGCCGCATAGACACTGAAATCTTGCCCTCCTTGTTCATGCGCTGTACCACTGACCCCAACCGCAAGGACAGGTTCCCCGCCATCACACACCTCAAGTTCCTGGCACGAGACATGTCTGAGCAGGTAAGTGTGGCTTCATCCCCAGCTCAGCTGAATCTGACAGGGACCTGGTGGAGCAGGGAAGGTCCATCCTGGTGGCATCCAGAGGCTCTGCATCCCCTGGCTTGTGGCCCCCTCCTCCACCATCAGGGCTGGCATGGGGTCTCCATTTTCTCTTCCTCTCACTGTCCTGCCACAGTGAAACCAGGCTCTGGATGGTCCAGACAAGTCCCGGGCTCAGGGTCCTCAGTTTGAGTCCCTCTTGGAATATGTCCCACTGGCTAGGGGTCAGTCACCTGGGTTCCCTCTGCGTTTGTGAATTCTGAGGCTCTGCTCTTCTTGAAGGCCCTGGCATATTGTGCTGACAGTCCTTTGTGAACCCATCCATCACTAGAGGGTACAAATGAGGCTCAGGTTTGAGTGCCCCAGGGGACAGCCCTCCCACCCTAACCTCACTGAGCCCCGCCCCCAGGTGCTCCTGTGTGCATCCAGCCAGACCAGCAGCCTGGTGGAGTGCTGGTCCCTGCGGAAGGAGGGCCTGCCTGTGAACAACATTTTCCAGCAGATCTCGCCTGTGGGTGAGCCAGCAGGGTCCATTAGTTTGTTGGATTGGGGGTTTGCTCTGTGACAGGGTCTCTGTGTGTCCATGGCTGGCCCTGGGTGCACAGAGGTCCTCCCACCCACCCTGCTTCCCTCCTGAGCTGGCCCTGGGTTTAAAGATGTGGCCTGATGATTGACTCGGATTGACTCCTTGCAGTCCCAGGGCGCTGTGAGCTTCCTGGCTAGAGTGAGATGCTAAGGCTCCCTAGTCAGGACAGCCTGGAACCCTCAGGATTGAAGAAATGTCCTGTGCAGAGGTCCTGGGGCAGGGACCTAGGGAACAAGGGCTGGGCTGTCAAGAAGGCATGCACAGCCAAGGGAGGCATTTTACTTCAAAAGCCATGGACTTCTTTAGAAATCTTAGTTCAGAGAGGAAGCTGGCGTTGAGTCCACTGACTTTAGCAGCTCACTCTCCAGAGCTGGGTCTCCTGGAAGCAACCCCCTTGGCTCTCCCAGACCCTCACCTGCGCTTGCTTACAAACGGGGACCTTTGTGACCTTCCCCAGTGCAGAAAGGAGAGGGAGAGGGAGAGGGTGAGGGAGGCAGGAGCAGTAATGGACCCAGGTGGCTGGAGGACCTAATTGCCAACATAATGACCTTGTGTCAAGAGGCCTCTGGGCTGCAGTCACAGCAAACTGCCCTTTGTGGCCAGCGAGTAATTAAATGTGAATGGCATCCCTGCTGTGCTTCCTGCAGATGGCTGTGAGTCACTGGGCAATCTGGGCTTGCTGGCAGTGCCTCCCACTTCTGTGTGCATCCCTAGAACATGTTACCTGCTGTGTGCCTAGCCCAGGGCCAGCCAGAGCCTATTTCTCTTGCCCAGTGGGTGGTGCATGGCAGAGAGGCTGAGGCCTGGTAACCATGGTGACTGAAGCTTGCTGTAGCCAGGGCCTCCTGGACACCAGCTGCTGGCTATCATTGGCCGCTGACTTCTGGGTTTTGCTTGTTTGTTTGGATTTTGAGAAGTCGTGGACTCTAGCTCCATCTGGCCTTAGCCTCTCAGCAATCCTCCTGCCTCTGTCTCCAGAGCTGGGATGACTGGTGTACACCACTTGCTGGTCTTGAGTGCAGGGAGCCTGACTGCTCTAAAGAGGTGGCTGGAGCCAGTCTGTCCTCAGTTTCCTCCTGGGAGTAACACTTGCTGGGGCTCTCAGTGAGGTCAGGACTGATTTCAAAGACAGGGGCTGACATAACTCCCAAAAAAACAAAAATAAGAAAAGCACTATTTATATGAGATTTTAAAAATGAGGCCAGGGATGGTGGCACATTCATGTAATCACAGCCCTTGTAAGGCAGAGCAGCAGGTTCTTAAAGTCAGAGGCTCAGAGGGGCCAGGCTGTTCCCATCAGGGAAAGAGCTACTGGGCACAGTGGAGAATGTCTGTTACCCCAGCACCTAGGAGAGTAAGAGTTCAAAGCTAGCATGGGCTACATAGAGGGTTCAAGGCCTGTGGAGGGTCTATGAAAAATTGTTTCAAAAAAGACAAGAAGAATTCTTGGACCCGGTCCTCCAGGCCACCTGACTGGAGGAGACGCCCTGATTGGCTGTGCCTAGTCCTCTTCCCGCATTCGGGACAAGAGTGGCCCTGCTGCCTGCCGGGGTGTAGCCCATCGGCTGTATTTCTCCCACACCCCTCTCTTTTCTGTCTCCAACTGTGCAGTTGGTGACAAACAGCCCATGATCCTCAAGTGGCGGATCCTGTCGGCCACCAATGATCTGGACCGTGTATCAGCAGTGGCCCTGCCTAAACTGCCCATCTCACTCACCAACACTGACCTCAAGGTGGCCAGTGACACCCAGTTCTACCCCGGCCTCGGTATGTTAGGCTCAAGAGCGGCCAACAGCAAACTGGACCTGTGCGGGTGGGAAGTGGATCCTGAGCGTCGTGTCCCGTCTCATGTGACGGGTGTGGGTTGTCCCCCAGAACCAAGGGTTCTGACAGCAGCAAATAGTTGTGCTCCTTAATATATAAAGAGCTGTGGCTAGTTAACACAAACTGCATTCCCTAATATGTAATTATAGTTGATTAACAAAAGGCTGTAGTTTTAATATGTGCATAGCTGTAGCCAATCAACAGAAAGCTGTGTTCCTTAGTGTGTAAAGAGCTATGACTAATTGATAGTGAGTTGGGAACATGGGGTAAAGTCTTTTTGCCAAGAAGAAACCAAAATTACCAAGTACATATATGGTCCAGGGTTCAGATTCCTTAGGTCCCTGCCTGTAAACCAGTCGGTTGCCTTCTCAGCTGCCCAGCTGTGAGGTGGTATTGCCGCTGTGTTTCTTGGTTCTTATTTTCCTAGCTCTCTTCTATATGATGATGAGAATGCATTAAAGGTGGGGGTTGTGGCCGAGCAGAGGAGGACCCTGGGACAGACCTTGGGCTCTCTGGTTCTTGAGGTCCCTAAGGAAGACAGGAAAGGCAGCCATTGCCTAACCCACCCTGACCACACATCCCTACCCCCAGGCCTGGCGCTGGCCTTCCAGGACGGTAGTGTGCACATGGTGCATCGGCTGTCACTGCAGACCATGGCGGTGCTCTACAGCTCCACCCCACGCTCATTGGATGAGCCTGCCCTGAAGCGCCCACGCACCACAGGCCCTGCTGTACACTTCAAATCCATGCAGCTGTCCTGGACATCGCTGGCTCTGGTGGGCATCGACAACCACGGGAAGGTGAGTGCCCAGACCAGGAGGGAGGCGAGGGGAGGGGAGGGCAGGTTGAGCAGGGGAAGTTTGGGTAGGCAGCTTCCCCTCAGTGCAGCCTCTCCCCAGCTCAGCATGCTGCGCATCTCTCCCTCCCTGGGCCACCCGCTGGAGCCCAAGCTGGCTCTGCAACACCTGCTGTTCCTGCTGGAGTACTGCATGGTGACCGGCTATGACTGGTGGGACATCCTGCTGCACGTGCAGCCTGGCATGGTGCAGAGCCTGGTGGAGCGGCTACATGAGGAGTACACTCGTCAGAAGCCCGCCCTGCAGCAGGTGAGTCTGACACCCAGCGGGGTGCCCCCCCCCCACAAATGCAGATGTTTCTCCTGGCCTAGCAGGTGCCAGGCAGTGTCCTACAGTGTGGGTAGCTTGAATCCATGCCTCCACCCTCACTTCTGCCCACAAGACTTCAAAAATTTTTCTAGACTGTTCTGAAGTAGACCTGGTCCAAGGTGTGTGTGTGTCACATGAACCACGTGGGCTGTCTCAGCCACTGGCTGCCAGGGCAAAGAGGGGAGGTCACTGGTTCACAGAGGGTGACCCCGAGCCTGACTACCCTGTGAGAATCTGAGTGTAGTGCAGGCTGTGGGCGCTGCATTCCAGAAGCTGAGGCAGGAGGATCATGATTTTCAGGTGAGTCTGGACTGCAGAGCAAGATGCCTCTGAAGGAGAGTGGTCCCTAACCCTAAAGTGTAGGGTCTCATAACCAGCTACTGCCACCCTTGCTAATGGGTCCCTCACAGTGCCGGGGACATTGGGTTTGCAACCATTGAATCACAAAGGGAAGCCCAGAGGGGGACCCACCTGCCCCAGACTAGTGCCTCTTTCCATTATCTCACGCTCTGGGGACTGAGTGCTCCCTGGGCCCTGGGTTTGAGCCTCAAGCCTGCCATGCCTTCCACTAACGTCTGTGTCCCTGCCAGGTTCTCTCCACCCGGATCCTGGCCATGAAGGCCTCGCTGTGCAAGCTGTCTCCCTGCACAGTGGCTCGTGTATGTGACTACCACACCAAGCTCTTCCTCATGGCCATCACATCCACCCTCAAGTCACTGCTGCGCCCCCACTTCCTCAACACCCCCGACAAGAGCCCTGGGGACCGCCTGGCTGAGATCTGTGCCAAGATCACTGATGTTGGTGGGTGTCTGTAAAGGGCAAAGGTCATGGTGACCATTTAACCTAAAATCAGCCCTTGAGGTAGGTGCTGGCGAGGTGCCTAGCCCAACTCTGTGCAGCCCTGTTTCTGGGTTTGCAGTGTGGCTTGGTAGTAGACCACCTATTGGATGTAAACCAGATATGGTACTGTGCAAAGATCAGGGCTTCACCATTATCCTTGGCTACATAACAAGCTAGTGGCCAGCCTTGACTACATGACATCCTGCTCAAAAATGGAGAAGGGGGTTTCTTCCTGTGTCACGGAATCTCACACTGCAGCCAGAGCTGTTCCGTGTCCTGTGACATTCCTTTCTGCAGAGCTGTGGTGATGGCTTCCACCTGTCCTGAATGCATTGTCGAGGTCCACTTTGAATTGCCCCGTGTGGGTGGGACCCTGCCCCAGACTGTGGTGTGTCTGAGCTAGGGTCCCCGTGCTCCCTGAATGGCATCCACTGTCCCCACAGACATCGACAAGGTGATGATCAACCTGAAGACAGAAGAGTTTGTCCTGGACATGAACATTCTGCAGGCTCTGCAGCAGCTGCTCCAGTGGGTGGGGGACTTCGTGCTCTACCTCCTGGTCAGCCTGCCCAACCAGGTGAGCCCGCCCCTGACAGCACCCGACCAGGGACCAGGTGAGCCCGTCCCGCCTGCCCCCCCCCAGCAGATGGAGTCTCCACTCCCGCCCCTCAGCTTCCCCTCCTGCTGCTGGCCCCAGCTTCTATTTGGGAGGGTGCTGTTGTGTCCTTGCCTTCCCCTGGGGTAGGCTCCAAGGTTCCTGCCTGCCTAGGGCTTGCTCCTGGCCCCAGAAGCAGGTGACTCTACCTCCCTGTCTGTCCCGGGTCGTCTGAGGCTTCTAGCCTTCGAGGGTCTCCTTTCCAGGCTGCAGGGTCACAGGTCAAGCCCCTGGGTTCTGTGGGAGGTTAAGGTAGCCATACTTGCCTGGGTTGGCACCCCCAGGCCCCTGCCTGCTCATTTCTGAGTCACTCTGTCTGTAGGGCACTGAGCACAATCCTGGCCTCCCTGAGTCCATGCCAACTGTACCCCCTGTGGTAAAGACCACATTGTCCCCAGACCTCACCCACAGTCCAAGGGTTAGCTGGTGACTGGCCTGTACCCACGCACAGCAGCTCTGGGGCTGTGGGCATCCAGCCCTTAATCCCAGTGTCCTCACCACAGGGCTCCCCGCTGAGGCCGGGGCACAGCTTCCTACGAGATGGCACCTCACTGGGCATGCTACGTGAGTTGATGGTTGTCATCCGCATTTGGGGCCTGCTGAAGCCCAGCTGCCTGCCCGTCTACACAGCCACCTCAGACACCCAGGACAGCATGTCTCTGCTCTTCCGGCTGCTCACCAAGCTGTGGATCTGCTGTGAGACCTTGTGCCTTCAGTTCATATCTTCTCACCAAAATACAAGTCCAGGCCCAGCCCAGCACCAGAGTTTAGGGTTCTCACTATTTCCCTAGCACTTGATGTGGGCCAGTCATTAGACACAAATCTTTAGTTCACAGTTGAGACGTCTGAGGGCAGAACCCTAGGGAGGCTGTGGGTGCCATGTGGGTGATGAAGTGGCTTCCTGACAAGGCCGTTCAGTGCAGTGACCTTCACCCCCCCCATAGGCCGTGATGAGGGCCCAGCCAGTGAGCCTGATGAGGGCCTGCTGGATGAATGCTGCCTGCTGCCCAGCCAGCTGCTGGTCCCCAACCTGGACTGGCTCCCTGCCAGCGATGGTCTGGTCAGCCGCCTGCAGCCCAAGCAGCCCCTGCGCCTGCGCTTTGGCAGGGCGCCCACTCTGCCAAGCAGCCCCTCCACCCTGCAGCTGGACGGCCTCGCCAGGTGTGTATCATTGGCTCTGCCATCGGAGAACTTTGTGGCAATCCAGCCTGTGCTGTGTACGGAGAGGTGTTTGGTTTTTGTCCTGTGTAGACCAGGCTTGCCTCAGACTCCCAGTGTGGGAAGAAGGTGGCCTTGAACCCTGATGCTCCTGTCTCCAGTTCTGAGTGCACAGCTTGGCTGTAGAAGCCATTTCCTTCCCACTCACTGATTTGTGAGGGCGCCAGTGCAACCCTCACACATGCCAGGCCAGCTATGACCCCTGTGCCCACCCCTGAGAGCAATGCCCTGTTCTCAGAGTTTGTTTATGTCCATCACACAGTGAGGCCTCTGCCTGCTCCTGTGTGTACACTGTCCCGTCAGCCCATATCCAGCCATGTTCGGAAGGTTATCTCACCAGGACAAGACCATGGGCTGCTGTTTCTCATGGTTGAGCTGCGCCCAGCCACACACACACAGGCAGGCACCCTCTGCCTCCAGGCTGGCATGGCGCTGTGGACACAGCCCCGCAGCCTCTTACTGCCCTCTCTCCTCAGGGCCCCTGGACAGCCGAAGATCGACCACCTCCGGAGGCTGCACCTGGGCGCTTACCCAACTGAGGAGTGCAAAGCCTGCACCAGGTGAGGGCTGCCAGCCAGGGCCTGCTCTGCTTCCCCGCCTGGGCCCCAGAAGCTTCAGGAGGCCCCGTGTGTGGTCTGCGTCATACCTGGGGTGGGAGCCTTTGGGGGGTGTCACTGTAGGCAGCGGTGCTGTGCAGGGCAGAGGCAGCTGGAGCTGGTGGGAGGTCAGTGGTGTCAACAGTCCCTGGCTCCCCAGGTGTGGCTGTGTCACCATGCTGAGGACACCCAACAAGGTAGTGGCCGTGCAGCAGTGGGAGCAGCGGTGGATCAAGAACTGCCTGTGCGGGGGGCTGTGGCGGAAAGTGCCCCTCAGCTGTCCCTGAGCAGACACAGGGGCCATCCCTAATGGGCCTTTGACATGGCTGTCCTCAGCAAGCGCCAGCAGCCCCCCTCCGGCTCTTCCCCTTCTGGGGACACAGGTCACGTGTCCCCTTCAGGGCCTGAAGTCCCCTGAAGGAACTGGGCTGTGTAGCCATTCTTCAGAAAGTCCACAGACCATATGCCCCTGTCCAGCTTGGAGTTGTCTTCCTCAGTTTCCCTTTTGGGCCTATGGGAGTGGAGGGAGGACCCAATAAAGTTCTTTTGTACTCCCCCAGCCTTATGCTGTCACCGTGGCCCCGCCATGGTGCTCACCAGGTGAGGCTCCATGCTGAGGCCCACTGTGGACAGCGAGCTCTGTCCCTCCCCAGTGCCCATCTCCTGGTTCTCAGCAGCCTTTGCTGTTGGTCCCCAGGGTCTTGCGGTCACAGGCCCAGGGCCAGGCCTTGCAGATCTTGGTAACGGTTTGTTTTCTCCCTGGAACTCTGTGGAGCAGAGTGTAGGGCAGTGGCCACACATGACCCAGCTGTCCTCCAGAGGACAGTGTGCTCCGTCACGCCATGCTTTGGCACAGCCTGTGCTTGAGCTGTAGCCAGACAAGCTAGCAGGGCCTAGCAGGGCCCCCAACATGGAAGCGCTTTTACTCCCCACAGCCGGTTACATAGCTGGGGATAACCCTGAACTCCTGATTTCCCTGTCTATGTCCTGAGTGCAGGGATACTAGGCATGTGCTCCTTCTCCCAGTTCCCTTCTGGAACATTCTGCACATCCAGAGGATCCTGAGGGACTTGTGTATCCCCTTCATGGTTTTGTGACTTCCCTGTGGTGCCCACTGCTGGCGCTCAGGTACTGCCTTTGCCAACAGAAGCCAGCCATGTGGTGCGGGGGCATCCTGGCCTTGCTCAAGCCATCTTTGACTTCCTGTGGCCGGGAATAGTGAATACCAAGCCATCTGGGGAAAATGCTAGAAGCAGCTGAATGTTGTCTCCAGGGTCATTTGTTTAGATGGGAAGCCCTCTGGGCTCGTGGAACATAATGGCGTTGAGATACTGGGGGAATGCTGCAGCTGGGGTTTGCCTGTGTCTGCCTGCTGCTCTGCCCAGCCTGGCGTGGACACAATAGGTGGTCAGTAAGTGCTTGTTCGTAAGAATGGGCCTGCCTAGCAGAGCCAGAATTCAGACACAGGTCCTGCCTCTCCCAGCAGAGTCATGAATGCTTCACCTCTCAGATCCCATTCTCCAACACCTGCAGGAGACGGGAGACTCCCTTTGCCTCAGTGGTCCTGTCTGCCCGCCAGAGAAAGGCTTAGGGTTTGGGTCTGGGTTCTGCCCGTTGTCACCAGCAGGGGACCTGGGGTGTTGATTCTACAGCTCTCCAGTGTGTGGCCAGGAGACATCACCAACTCCCTCCTCAGGGGAACAGTTTAGGAATCCAGCCTTTGTTCATGGCCTCTCTGTGCCTCAGTTTCCTCCTCTAGTATTTTTGTCACTTTCTGAACGTCTTGGCAATGCTGTCTGAGCCCAGACGGTGGTCTTGAGCACGACAGAACCTCTGGGCTAAGGAGTGGGCCCGCCCCACTGTTCCCCGAAAGAGCACGCGCGCCTCCGTGTGGCCGACCGGGAACTACCTGCCTTCAGCCTCCCTGGTGTATGCAAAGCAGGCGCTCAATAAAGACACGCAGGGCTCAGATGCTGCATGCGTTTATTGTGAGATGTGCCCCCCGCGCGATCCCCTCAGACCTTCAGCTATACAGATTCATGACATCGTTGACCCACTTTATGTAGGCCGGCAGGCGGGTAAAGACGGCTGGCTTCTTGCGGTTTCCGCAGACTCGCGAGCCCCACGCGACAATGCCCTCGACCTTGTCCCCGCACACCAGAGGGCCACCGGAGTCACCCTGTGGGGCGAGGCCACGAGTGACATACCCACCCAGAGCCAGGCCACTCTGCAGCTCCGGGGACTCCTAAGCGCCACTGTTCCTGCAAGCCACGCCCCTCCCTGGCCTCTGCGGACCGACCCAGCACTCACCCTGCAGCTGTCCCTGCGGTTGCTTTCTGCACATATCATGTTCTGAGTGATGACCCCGTCGTGATGCACTCGCAAATTACAGATGTTCCGGTCCATGATTGGCACTTCCAGCTTCTGCAGGACGTCGGGCCTTCGCCCGGTGTGGCTGACCACGCCCCACCCCGCCACCTGGCAGAGCTTTCCAGGGGCCAGATCTCGGTCCTCACGTTGCAAGGGTAGGGGCCTCACGTGGGGGCCCATCGAGACATTCTGGACTAGCTAATGGTGAGAAGAGGGTGATGTCATGGCAGAGTGCGTGCAGTGCAGTGGCCGTGGTGCGGAGTGGAATTCAGGGGGTAGGAAGGACCCAGCCTCCTCACCTGCAGGAGGAGAAGGTCATCCTCAAGGCGGTCAGGCCCGCTGCCTGGGTGAGGCACTGCACGCAGCACGTCGTACAGCTGCTTGTAGGGCTCACGTTTGGACAGAGAGTGGGCTCCAAGGAGCACTTGCACAGACTCATTCGCGATCCTGGGAACAGGACCGGGGCCCACCTCACATCCACGCCACCCTCCTGGGGCTCCATTCCCTCCCTCCCCACTCCCCCGCCCCCGCCTGGCTACTCACACTCCGTCCATGCAGTGTGCGGCAGTCAGCACCCACCGCTCATCCACCAGGGTGCCGCCACACACATGCGTGCCATTCACTTGCACAGAAGCCATGTAGGGCCTAGAATGGGCCTCAGCTTCCAGGCCGCCCAGGATCCGGCCGCGAGGCTGCGCAGCTGAGGAGGAGGAGTGCACTGTAAGGATTAGGGTGAGCTACACCCAGAAAGGCCCAGGCACCTCCCAACCCTAACCCCAGAACTCCATTACTGTAAAGACAAGAGGCTGCAAACTCGACAGCCTGGTGCGTGGTGCACAGCCCTCACCCCTCGGGACCACAGTGAACCTGCAGCGGTCTGAGGGCTCGCTTCTCTTCTTCCACTCTGTGGCTCCAGGGGATCAAACTGGAGTCTTCATCCTTGACCACAAGCCCCTTTACCAGCTGAGCCCTCTTGCTGGCCCCGAGGTGAATTCTAGTTCTAACTCTATAAAGTCTACAGGTTTCAAATTCGGTTTTTCGCTATTGATAAACGCTCAGAGTTCAGGAGGCTCGGTTGCAGGTTCTCCATTTGGAGCGCACTGACTGCAGGGAAGCCCCTGGGGTTGGCTCACTGCTGTATCCAGCTGTCCCTCCCTGGTCCACTCACCACATACAGCAGCTCCCAGGACTACCAGAGCCACGAGGTACACAGAGCTGTGCATTTTGATGCCAACGAGTGCAGACACTGACCCAGGCGGGTCCTCGGGGGCTATTTTATGGGGCAGGTATCTCCCGCCCCCTCCCTGCCTCCTGGGCAGAAACCCAACTGGAGAGCAGGGAATCTGCACCTTGAGATCTGAGTGTGTCAGCCCTTCTGGAACGGATTATGTAAACCTGCCAGGTGCACAAGGGTCCCACCTCTCCCTCCTGCCTGGGATCCCTGCCAGTGCCCTGAAGGTGACAGTACTTGGGGTGGGTGGGAGGCTGGACCACCCCGCACCCTGGCCCAGTGAGTGTCCTTCCAGCACAGTGTCTGTTGCAATCGCTGTAGTAGGAGGCCAGCTGGCAGACATCCCCCATCTTTCTACCCTCCCACGCTTCCTCCTCCAGCTTGGAGAGGGTTGTTTGCCAGTATTTGAACTCTCCATCCTCATTCCTGTGGTTGTGGGGGTCTGACACCTCAGCAGAGTGTGCCTGGAAGAAAATGAAAAGGAAAGTTCGATGAATTTTGCCTTCGGCTGGATCCAGGCGCGGTGCAGCCTTCATCCTCACCGGGCTGTTCTTTTCCTTTTGTGTTCCTTCACAGGACTCTCACTGGAAAATCTGACCCTCGTGATAATCAACATCTTGACTGGCTGAGCCACAGGCTCCCCACGAACTAATCCATGGAGTGGGTTCTGGAGGAGAGGGATTGGGTTGCAGCATCAGGTTCTCTCTTTGGGTGACCTGACATTGTAGATGTGATGTCAGAACCCTAGGAGTCTGCTTATTCAAATCAGAAGCCACCCAAGCTGAGCTTTCAACCCTAACACTTGGGAAGTAAGAGGCAGGAGAACTCAGCCTCTGTGAGTTCGAGGCCAGCCTGGGCAGAGTGAGACCCTATCTTTTCTCTCTCTCTCTTTTATGTATACAGTATACAGAAGAGGACACCAGATCTCATCATAGATGGTTGTGAGCCACCTTGTGGTTGCTGGGGATTGAACACGGGGCCTTGGAAAGAACAGTCAGTGCTCTTAACCTCTGGGCCATCTCTCCAGCTCCTATCTCAAAAACAAAACAAAAACAAAACCAGAAGCCTTTTAGAACAGATTGTGCAAAAAGGAATCCAAGAAATTGCAAAAAACACCCCACAAAATTTGGCGACCACCCAGTGTCAGGGAGCAAACAAGTCTGAACTTCCACAGACTTGGAACCCTGTCCTGGCAGGGGTGGGGTGTGGCTGGGGGAGGGGGGGGACAGCGAGAGGGTGGAGTGGGTGAGACAGAGGAGGCCATTTAGGAGTTACCTGAGATACAGCTCCCATCTAATGGGGAAGCAGGTCCCTTCTGATCTTTATTACTTACATGTGATTGTTTCCTGTATTTATGAATATGTGGTGACTCACCAGAGTCCATTTTCTCTTTTCGCCATTTAGTCCCAGGAACTGAACTTAGATCCTCGGCTCTTGTGACAAGCACCTTTACCCACAAGTACCCCAAACGGTCCTAGTTTATTTGTTTATTATGCTTACTTTTATTATCCTAAACTATGTGCATAGGGGTGCATGTGCATGCCTGGTGCCCACAGAGTGCAGACGAGGGTGTCAAGTCCCCTGGACTAGAGCCAGAGGGAAAGCCACTATATGGGAACCCGGGTCCCTATGGAAGCAGCACATGCTCCTAACTGCTGAGCCGTATCTCCAGCCCCTCTCTCTATTTTTTTTTTTTTTTTTGAGAAAATATCTCATTCTGTAATCCAGACTGTCCTCAAACTGATGCCAATCCTTCTGCCTCGGCTTCCTGAGTGCTGATAATGTGGGCTATAGGGAGCAGAAACCAAAAATGGTCACCTCACGGACATCCTTTAGTACAAAGTATAAAACATGCCTCCTGCTGTGGCTTTGCCCCCCCCCCACGTGGTAGCTGAGTGCAAGGCACCCCTCACACAAGGCAGGGGTGGTATTCCGCATTCTGTAGCAAGGTCAGCAAACACCAGATCCAGTGTACAAAGAAAAGAGAAAATGTTGCTTTTATTAAATCCTGTCACAGGCGTTTGGGTTCACAGCAGCAGATGACAAGGCAGGTGTTAGCCAGTCCTGCTCTCAGGGTCTCTGGGGTGGGGGTGGGGACGCTCATCATGCCTGCGGAGAATGGAATTGATCCAGTCTGCAAACTCAGCCACAGGTGCGAAGGCATCTGGGAACAATCCAGACCCGCAGCCTCCACGAATGAAGGAATCGATGCCTTGGACAAGCCCATTACAGACCAAGGGTCCTCCAGAGTCCCCCTGTGGAGGTGTTAAGGTCAGAGACTGAGCCTCTTACCCGTTTAGGATGTTCTAGCACTGGGAAGTCCGCCCTGGAGTCTGACCACCAACCCCCTGCTGCAAAAGGGTACTTACGAAGCAGATGCCTGCTCGCCGCCTTGGCACCAAAGTGCATACATTCAAACGGCGGCGGCAGAAGTTTGTCACCACTGTCACATTGAGCTGTTGAAGCACACTAGGTGACCGCTGGTTGGTGCCCAGCCTACCCCAGCCCATGGCCAGGCATGAAGTTCCATTACCCACGCCACGGCCCTGGGCAGGCAGCCGGGCCACCCGCACATTGGTGTTAATGGTGGCTGAGCCGTTGAGCTGCAGTGAGGGACAATGTGTGAAGACAACACCGAGTCAGTCACAGGGTAACATTCACAAGAACTGTCACCACTTCTGTGAGCATCCTGCCACCAAATGGTGGGACGGTTTAGGGACTGGAGGCAGATATGAATATTTCCCATAGTACTCCAGAGGTGCAGGGTCAGCGAGTGCAAACACAAAGTAACGGGAGCTTATTTATCAACTGAATACCAGAACTTTCCATATGCTAGCTCATATGAGCCTTCACCTTCTTACCCACAGGACGCTATTCCCACAGTGCTGAGCTGGACACAGGCAATAACTGCGGTTGCCCCAGTGCCCCCTCCCCAGACCTTTCTGCATTATACCTTCCACAAGCTTGAACCTCAGGGCCTCTGCCTCTGAGGCCCAGACTCCCAGACTCCCAAGCCCACCTTGAGGATCACAATGTCGTTCACCAGACGCGTGGGGTCAAAGCCATTCTCAAAGATCCGCTGCACAGAGAAGATCTGTCTAGAGGGTTCTGCTCGCCGCAGGTTGTGGGCCCCAAGCACCACCTGCACTGACTGGAAGTTTCTATGAGCAGAGGAGGGGGGGATTGTGGGTGAGTGTCCCCACTCTGGCCCACACGGATGCTGGGGATAGAGCAGAAGGATGAACTCACAGTCCATTCACACAGTGGGCTGCTGACATGACAAAGTTCCTGTGGATGAGTGTGGCACCGCAGAAGTGGCCTCCACGCCGCTGCAGGGACACCATGAACGGCCAAGCGTGAGCCTGGGCTGGCCGGCCACCCACAATCTCTGAGGCCAGCACTGGGCCTAGGGACACACAGGGAGAAAGAGTGAGCCCCAGCCACTGAGCTGTTTGAACACTTAATAAGAACTTACAAAGTTGGTGCGGGAAACTGAGGCAGAGAGGGTAAGGGACCTGCCCAAGGTGCTCCTGAACTTAAGACCCAAGCATCTTCTCCACACTTAGAACCCTCATTTCCTGATGGTGTCCTGACCACTAAGAACCTCTGTGTCTTTTTGGAAGGTTTCAGGGGAATTGGGGAAAGACAATGGAGATGGACAAGTGGTCAGCGGGGTGGATGTCCATCCATCTGCACTCACCACCCAGGAGCAAGGCCAGCAGCATGGGAGCCAGAGGCAGACTGGCTGATGGGCTGAGGGTCATGGTGGAGCTGTGCTCTGGTGGTACCCATGCCCCTTTCTACCAGCCGGACTTATAGCTGCAGCCAGAGGCCGTTGTATTGCCCCATGCTCACCACAGCCCTACTTCCTCCCTGGGAACAGGGCGATGGGGGTGCCATGGAGAGGTGTGTGTTCACCAGGGTCTCCACTCCCATTTCAGCCATGCGGCTGAAAGTCAAGGAAAACTCTGCAAGCTATCCTTTTTTCTTTTTCTTTTTCTTTTTTTTAATAGGACCTCGGGGTTGGGAAGGGGTGGTGCACGCCTTTAATCCCAGCACTCAGGAGGCAGAGGTAGGTGGATCTCTGTGGGTCTGAGGCCAACCTGGTCTACAACAACCTGTTTCTTTTATTTATTTATTTATTTAATGTGAATTGGTGTTTTGCCTGCGTGTATAACCGTGTAAGGGTGTCAGATCTTGGAATTACAGACAGTTGTTAGCTGCCATGTGGATGCTGGGAATCAAACTCAGGTCCTCCGGGAGAACAGTCAGTGCTCTTAACCACTGAGGCATCTCTTCAGTCCCGCACAACAGCCTGTTTCTAAAATAAAATAAAATAAAATAAAATAAAATAGGATCTTAGGTAGCTCAGACTGGCCTTAAAGTGTTAATGCCCCTGCCTCTGCCTCCTGAGTGCTGGGAGAACAGGTGTGCATGTCCGGGCCCAGCTTGGTGCCCTGTCTCGACCACTTATATCTGAGGTCCAAGCCATTTGCCTAAGTCTACCTCAGCCGTGGGAATAACAATAACACAGAAGTGTATTGAGTTGTCAAAGGTCTGGTACCAGCCTGACTGTTTCCTGGGATGACAGGAAATGGCTAGCTGGATCCTTATTTAAGTCACAAAAATTGAGGAGACATGGAGATTCTGCCCATCCAGTGCCATATGTGTGCGTGTGGAGCTGTAGCCCAGGCTGACTGGAACTCACAGAAATCACAGAAATTGCTTCCTCAGCACTGGAACTAAAGGTGTGGACCACCATGCCCAGCACAACAGGTCATTTCACCCTGGGGTTCACACTGCAGGAGTTCAGCCCCTAATTTGTTGGTTGCTCCTCACAGCAGGGAACTCATTCCCACCTCAATGCCTGGACACCGATGAGAAGGAGCTGCTGTCCTGGACAGTGGCCAGAGCGTGGGTTATCTGGAACCACACGGCGGGGGGGGGGGAGCACTCTTCTCCCACAGTGGAGACAGGACTCCGGCCCTAGCCCACCCCCACTGTGGCCAGCTCCCTCCCATTTCTTCTAGAAGCTGCAGCCAGAGCTGTTGCAAAACCAACGTTCCAACTCCAGCACAGGGTCTGGGGGTGGAACTCAACGGACATGGGCAGGTGGCCAGGGTGCCAGGGCCCAACACCCCCTGGGCTGGAGACCTTTGTCCCCAGGACCCCAGTGGGAACAGCTACCCTCTCTCTGCCAGACAAGCTGGGCACTCCCTAACGCACTTCAACAGACATTTCCTTCCGCACAATGAGCACCTACTGTACACCCCTTGCTACATGGCAGGGGGTGCAGTGTAAACAGTCTCAGATTAGGAGATCAGACTTCACCACAGCTGCAGTAATTGAGCACCACCTGTATACTATGCTCACCCATGCTGTGCAGGTTAAGTTTGCTTTCAGGTTCATATTTCTAGTCCCCTACTGTAAACTTCAGGCCCTGAAGGACTCCTCTGCAGCTCAAGTGTTCTTTGACCTCCATTTGGTGTCCCCAAAGCCCCCAGATCGCCATCATCTACACAAGAAACAGTCTGCATCTAGCAGTGTGACATTGGGGTCTCCTCCGAAAGTGTTGGAGGGCACCGAAAAGAGGCCAGATCTGGAGCTGAGTGGGCAGCAGGCTCTCCTGGAGCCAACCGAGCCTTGGCCCCTGTCCTCACAGCACTCTGGAGTCCTCTAGGAGGATCAGGAGTTCCAAGTCATCGTCAGCTACATGGGGAGTTAGAGGCTAGCCTGGGCTACAAGAGACTGTCTCCCAAAGCCAAAGCAACAGTAGAGGCAGCAAAAAAGAAGTCAGAGAGCAATGGCCTCCCATTTTTGAAGGCCCCGCTGGACACCGCCCCGTCTCCCCCCTAGAGGGCTGACTTGTGACCTAATTCCCTTTTCCCTGTGCTGTGTTCTTCACTCATTCCTCTGCCATGGGGAGAAAGCCTGGTGGTTCCGTCTGCCCCTTGCTCTTCTGGCCTCGCTGTGCCGCCCCAGCTCCCTCTTCCCTGCTCCCCATTCCCACTACTCTCCACCCTCCCTCCTCCACCAGGAAACCCTCCCTCCGATCTGCTTTAACTGGACCACAACAGTCAGGCCCCCTGCGAAGGCCAGTGCCTGCTCACAGCTGCGTGAAAAGAGGCAGGTCTTCAAGAAGGCTAAATCCCATCAACTGCCACCTCCTCTGGGATGGAGATGTTCAGGCATGTGTTTTGATTCCAGTTGGGGAAACTGAGGCACAGAGGTGAGAAGGGAAAGGGGGTGCTGTATCCAGCCCGTGTGGCTCGGGAGTGAGCCTGGCTTCCCGTCCACCCTTCTTTTCTGCATAGTGGATCCCTGCCTCCAGCACTAAGGCTCTGGACACAGCCAAGGAACACGATGTAAAACAGACAGGAGTCAGCTTTTTAAATACTTCTCACATTTATTAAGGTCATATGAAATAGGGACTGAGCTGGCTCCACTCCAGGGTGTGTGTGTGGTCCAGCTGGAGGAGAAGCCTGGAAATCTGGACCACTCTACTCCAGATTTTCCTGCTAGAACTTGCAGGTCAGCCCAGCATTAGGCGGTCTGCGGTGCAAAGACAGAACTCAAGGTTCTACGCCCCGCAGCACCGTGCGAATCCAATCCACATACATGGACACCCGGGCAAAAAAATCAGGGTACTGCAGGGAGGCACATTCCCGGATCACGAAAGAGTCAACTCCATGAAGAATGCCATCACAGATCAAGGGGCCGCCAGAGTCTCCCTGAGGTAGAAGAGGGTCAGTCCCCAACCTGACAGAAGTCGGCAGGATGAGGTGACATGGGGAAGACATGGGCATTTAACAGCTTCCTGTTGGATTTAGCATGAGCAAGTCCAGAGAGGAGACACACACAGGTGCCAAGTACAAAGAGCGCCAGTTCTAGCGCAGGGGCCCAAGGCCGGTCCCCACACAGGCCGCTGATGCCCACAATCGAGCTTGAGATGGGTAAAGACCAAAGGTCACAATGGAACAGGCAAGCAGCGCGGCCACATTCGGACCCCCAACTTTCTCCTTCATACCCACCTGTCCTCCAGCCTCTGCTCTTCCAAACCCTGTTCTCCCAAAGAGCCCTGCTCTTCACTCACCCACCTGGGTACAAAGCCCCGCTAGCCCAGGCACCCCCGTCTCCCGGATATCCCACATCCCCAGGGACCCACATCCCCACACCCCTAGGGACTCACAGACCCTTGAGATCTGCACCTCCAGAGGAGCCCCTTCCCTCCCCAGGCCAGAGGTTCCCCCATCCCCATACTAAACCCCCAAGTTCCATCAGAGGCTCCGCCCCATAAGAGACTCCACCATAGGTCCCGCCCCATCACTTAGCCACGCCTCCCATGGCCCAGCTGTACACTCACGTAGCAAATGCCAGCTGGCCTCCGTGGCACCAGGGTGCACACGTTGTGTGCCCGGCACAGAAAGGTGACCACCGTGACGTTCAGTTCCTGCAGCACGCGTGGCGCAGGAGCGTGGGTACCCAGGCGTCCCCAGCCCATGGCCAGGCACTGGGTGCCCTGGGGCAGCGACTGGTTCTGCTGGGGCAGAGAGGCCACCGCCACGTTCTTGCCCAGGGAGGCTGACTGGTTCAGCTGCAGAAAAGAAGATGTGAGGGCTCATCCCCACCCGCCGCCCTGTGAACCTAACGTCTCCCTGGGGTCTTTGCATTTAGTGAGCAACAGCTTCAGAGTTTCCTTGGTGACCAGCTCTTCAGGCAAAACTCTGGAGAGAGCTGTTGATTTGTACAGCATGAGGCAGAGTGAAGGTGTCCAGCGATGAAGTTGAGTGCTGAATAGCCTATGTTAATCCTTATCCTGACCCAGACCCTAACTCAGGCTCAGATTCCCCTTGAAGAAAAACTCTGCTCATAACCCTAACATTAGACATACCCGTGGCCTTAACAGTAACCCAAACTTAGCCTCAACTCTAACTCTAGCCTTAGCCCTAACCCTAACTCCAGTCACTAACCAATCCACCAGATTGGAAACACAGCTTGGGCAGAGGCTGAGAGACAGAGCCCAGTCCCACACCATGGCAGTGTGATAGTCCCATGGTTCCAGCACAGCATACAGGAACTGTTCCCTATGGGTCTTCTGCAGGAAGGAATCCCCAGAGCCCCCACCTACCTGAATGAGCAGCACATCATTGAGCGTCTCTTCAGCGTTATAGTTGTTCTGGAAGACCTGAGTGATGGTGAATTTCTGTTGCTCTGGCTCCTGATTTTGTAGATTGTGGGCACCCAGCACCACCGTCACGAGCTGCCAGGGGCTGCAGAGCCAGAGTTGTGGAATTTTGTTTGTCTCGGGGACCCAGGATCTCTCATATGCTGCCAAGAGCTCTACCCCTGACCAGGACTCTGGGGGGAGGGGGTGCTCCACCTTAACTATATCCCCAGCCCCTCAGTGATGGAGTCTATGTGAAAAGATTGCACTGTTGTGGTAGTCTCCTGAGGAAGAAATTGTGGAAGACCTTAGGGCCCTATAGAGGGAAAGTGACTACTTGGTGCCCAGCCAGAAATGTGCTCTTGGCTCACACCTGCAGCCTCCTCACTGGCCGCTGGGTTCTGTACTCACATCTCCTGCAGGCAGTGGGCAGCTGTCAGCACGAATCTTGGGTGGATCAGTGTGCCACCACAGAAGTGGCTCCCAGGAATCCTGCTCAGCTGCAGGGATGCCACATAAGGCCGAGAATGGGGCTGAGCCTCGTGCCCACCCACGATCTGGGACGCCTGGACTGGGCCTGGGGAAAGAAGGTGTCAGGACCACAACCTGAATGTTTGGGCCATGAGAGTCACAGTCTGCTCTATGGCCTCAGAGAGACCTGTGCCTGCGGACAAGTTGGAGGGCCTGGTCTGAATCTACGCTTGTTGAGACAGCATGTCACTCTGTAGCCCAGGCTGGCCTAGAACTCACAGAGATCATCCTGCCTCTGCCTCCCAAGTGCTGGCATCGATGGTGTGCCCCTAAACCTGCCTTCTGTAGTTCTGGATTTCCCAGTCCTCCAGTGAGGGCCTCTGGCTGGCACAGTCATAGAAACTTCTAAGAAGAACTGATCAGGAGGCTGAAGCTGGGGGGGCTGTGGCTCAGTGGGCAGAGCACACGCTCAGCACGCGCAAAGCCCCGGACACCCAGCACGTGTGGAAGCTTGCTGCCCCAGTACTGGAGGAGAGGCCGGAGGAGGGACATCGCAGCGTCGTCACTAGTGGGCTGAGAAGTGAGTGTAAGGCCGGTCTGGCTGCATGTAGAGGGAAAAGTGAGTCAAATGCCTAGGGCTCCCCCTCTTCATCTTTCCCTTCCCCAGCATTTAGCCAGGGGTGCCTTGGTCCTCCCCGCTGTGCCGGGAGGATGCTGGTTGATGAACAGGGCCCCACTCACCACCGAAGACCAGGAAACACAGGAGGAGGGGATGAACCCAGCCGGGGGACAGATGGCTTCCGGCCATGGCCAGGCTCCTGGCCCCTGCCTGCTGGGCCCTCTTATAGTCCAGCTCTGTGAGGAGCCGTTGAACAGTGGCTGGGTGCCCCACTTCCTCCTTCAGGAGGGTTTACAGCCAGGCAGGATGCAGGGCTCTCTCTGGAGGCATGGTAAGCCAGCTGCCACCCAGTGCACGCTGAGGGTCCTGAAGGAGGCCTTGAGTGACACCCACAGAGCCCTGTGAACTGACTGATATTTCCTGCCTGGGTTTTCTCTTGGGACTTCATTATTTCTCCTGAATGTGGCAGTGTGTGTGTGTGTGTGTGTGTGTGTGTGTGTG